>CAJYCS010000098.1:0-14634 GCA_913697995.1 Stiretrus anchorago | reverse complement strand
ATATACAGTTATGATACATCTTTTCATGTTGAGTTACTGATCTTTTATTAAAAAATCTATCATAACTCAACATTAATCACCTTTAAACCCTATATCTCTAACCTTTCTATCTATCCCTTATCCTAAATTAGCGTTAAAAATATTCATAATGCTGATGAATTTAAAGCCAAACTAGGATTAATATTACATAACTTAGCTGATAGATTTTTTAGGAGTTCTATAATAAATAATGCTTATCAAAAAATTAAAGAAAGAAAATTAAGTTTAAAAGATACAAATCGTAATAAACTATTAGATAATATCAAGTTGTCATTTAATATTAAACTGGATCAATTATTTATTAATAATAAGGAAAATCCTATTACAGATGAAGACTATATTCAATTATTTAATTTTTTATTTGATAAACATGTTAACTTACCAAATGTCTTTATTACTAAAAACGAAATTACAAATAATAAAATTAAAAGTTCTCTAATTGAAGAAATACAAAAAAACAGAGAAATTAATTTAAAGCTTTTATTTCAAAATAATTTAAATATTGAAATAAAATCAAATAATTCTGCAAAAATTCTAGCTTGTTCAAAAGTTACTAATCGAAATAATAAAAATAAAATATTTGACGATAAAGGAAGCTAAAAACCACAGCTCTTCTACTTCTTATGAACTATCAAATTCAGAACTACCTGCTTTTACTGATAGCCACGTAATACATTATGAAACCGGCAATGTACAAACTGAGATATTCGGAATTGGAACCTATAAAGATATTTTTCAAAGAATGTTACGTAACGAAACACATAGAGAAAATATAGTAGAACGTATTTTTGAATTAGTTCAGAACAAGAAAATTGCTAATACAGAAAAACTTTCTCAAGAATTAAATAATTTTGCGGAACAGTTAACTCATCTGTTATTTATAGTCGAAATGCAAAGGAATAATGCTACTTTATTTACTGCTCCTATGTTTCTTGAGCTTATTATCAAAGATACTAAATATTTAAAAGAAGAAAATTTTTTCCATTATCAATTCAAACTGCAATTTCAAAATCTAGAGGAATAGTTAATAATAATTGTTTTGAGTTACCTAATACTCATTTTATGGATTATGATATAAATAATATTAAAGAAGATTTTTTGTTACTTAGAAATGAAGGTCATATATTAGTTGAATGGTTTAGCAAATTTGTAAATAGTAAATTAGAACATATTAATCAATTATTTAATATAATAACTTCTGTACAAGCAACTAAAATTAAGATAAACGAAAACATTAATTTAATAAATTTAAAAGAATTACAAGATTTCGTTAAATTAGTTAATGGCACAAATTTTTCCAATGGCTTAGTTAAATCATTAGAAGAAAATCTACATAATTTAATTCCTCATTTTGGCAGTCGACCAGAACAATATTTATTATTATTTAAAGAAGCCCTATTAAAAAAAACCATATTTTCAAAGAAAGTTAAAGATTTGATAGAAAATACATTTTTTGAATTCCAAAAAATATTACCTAAGCTTGACTCTTTTTTAGTTAAAGTCCAAGCAGATTTAAAAAAGGATATCAAGAAAATTATCCCTGAGATTTTACAAATTTTATGTGCGAAGATAAAAGAATGGTATAATATTGATGCACCTGAATATATCACAAATGTAAAAACAGTAGAAGAGCTTAAAAATAAAGAAGTATTAAAAGATATTACAGCCAAAATAAATAACTCTAATTCTATATTTTTTTAATCCGGAGATAAATTAAAATTTTCAATACCTCCTATTAAAAGAAAACTAGTTAGTACTGAAAATATTAATAACAAACTTTTAAAAACTCATAATGAAGAAACTTATGATTCAAGTTTAGATGATGCAATAAAAGAATATTACAAAATAATGGGGGAAGATAGCAGCTCTATATCTTTGTAAAACTACTATTAATATTATAATTTTTTTCTGGTCCTAGGACTTGGTAATTAAGAATAAAGGAATCAGGATTTAGAAATATATAGGTAGCATTATAGTAATCTTTGCCACATAAATGCCTACCTGTAGCTGTTATACTCTTCTGCTTTGAAGAATTGGCTCTGCAAAACTTCGGGGAACTTACATGCTCACCTATTAAGTATAGGCTGTGCGTACTCGACCCTTGCTTTACATTCCAATTCTCCAAATCATTTGAGTATATATTATTGATGAAATCTAACTGATAAAACAAGCTGTTCTCTGGAGTAGTAAAATATTTGGTGATATTATTATTTTCCAGAATATATTTATATTCTTTTACTGCAAATATTTGATTATCACAGCTATAATAATTAAAGCTCAGTTCTTCCTTATATAATAATTCGTTAGGATTAATTTCTAAAAAATACGCACACCCTTCCCCATAACCATAATTCTCTATGGTTCTTTTAATATCGTATTTCCCAGAGAGTTTTGAAAAGATTTTTTTTATAGAGGTGTTTTTTAATATTTTCATTACTCATAATGCCCCCACATGCTAATTATTTTTATCTTTTTTTCTTTTTCAAAGATTTCGTAAACTAATCTATGTTGCAAATTAATCCTTATAGAATGTTTACCTTTTAAATCACGATAAAGTTTTTTACTATTTGAAGGCATTGAGTTTATTGATAAAGATTTACATAAACTACTTGCTTTATCAGCTAATTTAGCTGCTTTTAAATTTTGTATATCTTCAATTGCTTTTTTTGTATACAGTATAGTATATGTCATTTCCATGCTTCTTCATGGGTGACGCATTCTTCTAACGGTTCTTTACTAGATTCAAGAATTCTTTCTACTAATCCAGGTACAGAATAAATAGCTAAAGTTTCCTGTAGCCCTTCGTAATCTTCCTTTGATATGATTACTGCATTATTACGTTTTCCTTTTATATAGATAGGCTCGTGAGTTCTATTAGTCTCATCAATAAGATTAAATAGCTTGGCTCGTGCTTGGCTACTGGTGTAAATAGTCACAATTATATACCTAAAATAGTTGTACGTTTAATTGTACCACATTATGTATGTAATAGCAATAATAGATAATTTTAAAAGGATTTTTGTATAGATATTCTGTTAATCGTCATTGCGAGAAGAAACTGCAAGTTTCAACGAAGCAATCTCAGAAGTCTTGATATTACTTCATGAGATTGCCACGTCGAGACTTTGTCTCTCCTCGCAATGACACATAAGCTAATTCTGCAAGATTTTCATCATTAGGTTAATCTCTTCGCGTAATTCTAAGTCGCTTTCTAATAGCTCTTCTACTTTTTTGATGGCGTGCATAACTGTTGTGTGGTCTTTTTTACCGAATTTTTTACCTATATCGACTAGACTTTTAGGGGTGAGGATTTTACTTAAATACATAGCTATCTGACGCGGTCTTGCGATAGTACGCATTCTACGAGGTGAGGACATATCAGATAATTTGATATTGTAACGATTAGCTACTTTTTTCTGAATATCTTCAACTGTAATTATCCTTTCATTAGAACGGAGCAAATCTCTTAAAATATTTTGTGTATTTTCGAGTGTTATTTCTTTTGCAGTAAAGTTAGAGTGGGCAATAACCTTATTTAATGCTCCCTCAAGCTCCCTTACATTCGAAACAATCTTAGAAGCTAGAAAATCAATTACATCTTTTGGAACTTTAACGTTCATCTGCTCAATTTTAGACTCTAAAATACCAAGGCGTAACTCATAAGTAGTGCTATGAACATCAGCCACTAAACCCCACCCTAAACGGGATTTAATCCGGTCTTCAATATCATCTAAATCAGAAGGCGACCTATCGCAAGAAATAACCATCTGACGGTTATTATCAATCAGCGTATTGAACGTATGAAAAAACTCTTCCTGCGTACTATCTTTACCACAAATAAACTGAATATCATCAATCATTAATACATCAACTGAGCGAAATTTCTCTTTAAAAGACATCACTTCTTTGTTACGCAAAGCTTTAACAAATTGGTACATAAACTTCTCTGCCGACATATATATAACCTTACGGCTTGGATTATTTTGTTTTATATACCAACCAATTGCGTGCATTAAATGGGTTTTACCAAGCCCTACCCCGCCATATAGGAAAAGAGGGTTAGATTCAGAAACTGCACTTGAGGACTCAGCTACTGCTCTTGCAGCAGCATAAGCAAGCTCATTCGGAGCACCGACAACAAAATTATCGAAAGTAAAACGTATATCAAGCGTTGAGAAAATATTTTCTGAATTAAGCTCGCTACTACCGATATCAGCAAAAGTTTTAGTAGGAAACTCAAGAGTTGCTTGATTAGATGCCGGCAATTCTTTAGTAATTATTTCTACTGTTTTAATAGCATTATTATAATGCTGAAATAATTGCAATATAACGACAGAATATTTAGATTTTATCCAATCTCTAATAAAATTAGTAGGAGCACAAAGAATAACAGTATTTAGTGAAGATTCTATAAAATTGACCTTACTAAACCAGCTATTATATAAAGCCTCACCGTAATAGTTATAAAGGTCTTGGGTTACGTTACTCCAGACATTTACACTATTATCATTTTGATTTGTTAAAATTATTTGATTAGTATTCACTTAAAACTGCCACGGTAAGTTATTTTGTTTCCAGCCTTTATTTTGAAGATTTCCCTCAAAACCATCAATAATATTATAACAATTTTTATAGCCTATATTAGCCATAAAATTTGCTGCCATTAATGATCTATGCCCTGATCTGCATAAAAAAAATATAATGTTAGACATTTTATCATCAATAATAGATAAAAATCTATCTTCAAAATCTTTATTCAGCTCCATAAAAGGTGATAGCTGCCAACTTAAAAAGATTACATTATTTTTATTACTTAAACTCGGAACACCCACATTTTTCCATTCTTCTTCTGTTCTAACATCAACAAGAAAAGTATTATTATTCGAAACCAGCATATTATAAGCTTCTTTAGAACAGATATTTTGAACTAACATATTTTGCCTATTACTTATATTGCTGTTATATATAATAAAAATGTTTAAACTATTGGATTTTATTCATGCGAAGATGAATTTATTAAGATAGTATAGCTTTCGCAAAACCTTAAATATTTTTAAAATATTCTTGGTCTCTGATAGTTTTAATAATATTATCATAAAAAAATTTTGCAAGATTTTATAACATGAATAAATTAAATAAAAACTCTTTACAAAAGAAACTTTTTTATCGTAGTAAAAATCGTGGCTGCAAAGAAATGGATTATATATTAGGCAATTTTGCTAGTCTTTACCTGCCTTTTATGGCGGAAGAAAAACTTTTAAGCTATGCTTTAATACTTGATCAAAATGACAATGACCTTTATAATTGGATTACTAATAAATCTTCCGTTCCTTCTAATTTAGATGCCGAAATAATGGAGCAATTACGCAAAATAATAAAAATATAATTTCCCATCATACATGTTACAACAAAAATTTCCACAAGCTGCTAAATCTTTCTTCACAATTGATAGCTTTATAAAGAATTCTAAGCAAGATTTTGTCTTAGTTACAAGCAATGAAGAAGAGGCGTTGCAATTATACAAGCAGGTTTTATTTTTTTTACCGAGCGAAAATATATATTATTTTCCGAGCTATGATACAATTCCTTATGACCATACGTCACCAAATTGTAATATTTTATCTAAGCGAGCCGAAACATTAAGTAAACTTACGACCAATAAAGGAAATAAATTAGTTATTACTCACTCAACGAACTTATTGAACAAATTACCGCCTAAGGATTTCTTTGCTAAATATTATCTAAAATTATTTCCTAAAATGAAGCTAAGTGCAAATGAGCTAAGTAAGTTTTTGGTAGAAAATAGCTTTACGAGGAATGCAAGCACTGTTGATGTTGGAGAATTTGCAGTAAGAGGTGAGATTGTTGACTTAATATTACCTGGATCTAAAGGCTATAGAATTAATTTTAGCTGGAATTATGTCGAGTCTATCAAACAATTTGATATTAATACGCAAATCTCAACCAGATCTTGTAATGAGCTAATTATTAGTCCGGCAAATGAGATAGTTTTAAATCCTGAAACAATCAGTAATTTTAAAGATAATTACCTGCGTAATTTTGGAGTTAATCATACCGATAATCCTTTATATGAAGCAATAACCGGCGGAAGAAAGTTCTCAGGTTATGAGCAATTACTACCTCTATTTTATGATAGCTATTCGGGTCTAACAGACTACCTTAACAATCCGGTCATTATCTTTGATAATCTAACAAAGCAAGCTATTTTAGAATTTGAGCATAGCTATAACGATTTTTACAAAGCAAGGTTAGACGCCAATAAGCTTAAATTTAACAGCTTTTACCCTACTCTTTCACCCTCCCAGCTATATTTTACTTCTCTTGAAGCTATAGAATTACTTGAGCAGGAAAATAATATCCTAATTAGTTATGAAAATTCCGAGCAGGCTAGCATAGTTGAAAATATAGCAGCTGCCAGCTTTGTAGAAAAGAAAACTGTTTTTGATAAATTGTTTGAAGTTATAAAAGCTAATTCTCGTAAGAAAATTATTATAGGCTCAAGCGTTTTAAGTAGCTTTGAAAGAGTTAAAAGTATAATCGAAAACTATGAATATAGTTATAATGAAATAGAATATTTAGAAGAGGCTAAAACAAATACTATCAATATTGCTATATTACCTTTAAATCAAAGCTTTTCTACTCCTGAATATTTATTTATTTCAGCTAGCGAACTGTTAGAAGAAAAAGTTACCCCTACAAATACTAACAAGAAACTTAAGAATATTTTACTTGAGCTTGATCATTTAGCCGAGGGAGAGCTGATTGTCCATAAGGATCATGGTATAGGGCAGTTCTTAAAGCTTGAGGCTCTAGAGATTAAAGGCAAACTTCATGATTTCTTAAAGATTCTATATGCTGGTAATGATAAGCTATATATACCAGTTGAAAATATTGAGGTAATAAAGAAATATGGCAGTGATGTTGCCCAGCTTGATAAGCTTGGTAGCGTCTCATGGCAAAAAAATAAAGCTAAGCTTAAAAACCGTATTAAAATTGCCTTGCATTTAATGCAAATAGCTGCCAAAAGAAAGCTTAATACCACTGCTGCTATTGAATTCGACCTTGAAGAATATGATAAATTCTGTGCTAAATTTCCTTTTACCGAGACTGAAGATCAATTAAACGCAATAAATGAGATTAGGGAAGATTTAAGTACTGGCATGTTAATGGATAGGCTAATATGTGGGGATGTCGGCTTTGGTAAGACTGAAGTAGCAATGCGTGCTGCCTTTATGGTTGCTAAATCCT
Source organism: Stiretrus anchorago (assembly GCA_913697995.1). Classification (NCBI taxonomy): domain Eukaryota; kingdom Metazoa; phylum Arthropoda; class Insecta; order Hemiptera; family Pentatomidae; genus Stiretrus; species Stiretrus anchorago. The sequence continues at coordinate 7,326 of CAJYCS010000098.1, read as the reverse complement.
TAAACGAGAATTTACCGCAAGTGGCGGTTGTCGTACCAACTACTATCCTGTGCAGTCAACATTTTGCAAGATTTACGGAAAGATTTAAAGGTTTTGGCTTAAATATCAAGCAATTATCTAGTGTTGTTAGCTCCAAAGAAGCAAAGATTGTAAGATCGGAACTTGAAAGTGGTAAGATAAATATAATAATAGGTACGCATTCTTTACTGCATAAAGTGACTAAGTTTTGTAACCTTAAACTATTAATCATAGATGAAGAGCAGCATTTTGGCGTTGGTCAAAAGGAATTCCTTAAATCGCTAAAATCTTCTACCCACGTGCTTGCAATGTCTGCAACTCCGATACCTCGCACCCTACAAATGTCGATGACCGGCTTAAAAGAGCTAAGCATTATCGCAACACCTCCGCTAAATAGGCTGGAAGTCCGCACCTCTGTTATGCCGTTTGATCCCGTAATTGTCAGGGACGCACTACTGCGTGAGCATTTTAGGGGCGGTAAAAGCTTTTTTGTCGTTCCAAGAATTAACGATATAGAGGATATCGAAAAGCAGTTAAAGCAAATCGTCCCTGAATTAAGCTATAAAGTAGCACATGGTAAAATGTCACCGAATAAAATTGACGAGATCATGAGTGAATTTTATGCCGGCAAATTCGATATATTAATCTCAACAACTATAATAGAGTCAGGAATTGATATACAAGACGCTAATACTATGATTATCCATAAAGCCGATATGCTGGGCTTGAGTCAGCTATATCAATTACGTGGAAGAATCGGGCGTGGTAAGATGCGAGGTTATGCCTACTTAACACTGCCAAGTCATAAGAAAATGACGCCACATAGCTTAAGACGTTTAGAGATAATTCAAAATAGCTGTGCCCTTGGTTCAGGCTTTACTATCGCAAGCCATGATATGGATTTACGGGGCTTCGGTAACTTAATCGGTGAAGAACAATCAGGACAAATTAGAGAAGTTGGAACAGAGCTTTACCAAGAAATGCTAGAAGAACAGATAGCTATTTTTAAAGATGAGCCGATAAGCGGCGAGCAGCCTTTCATCCCAACTATTAATTTAGGTTTATCGGTCTTTATTCCTGATAATTATGTATCGGATTCAGTTCTAAAGCTTGGTTTATATAGAAGAATAGGTAATCTAAACGATGATCTGGAAGTAGAAAAATTTAAAGACGAAATGATAGATAGATTTGGCAGCTTGCCAACTGAATTTAATAATTTACTTGATATTGTCAAAATAAAATTATTATGCTTTAAGTTGAACATTGAAAATCTAGATTCAGGCGATAATGGTTTTGTAATTAAATTTTATAAAAACGCTGATATGGCTGATAAGATTCTAAAATTTGTCAGTACCTATACTGCTAACGCAAAAATTAAACCTGATAACAAATTAGTATTTATCAAGAAGTTAGTAGGTAAGAATATAATTGCTGAGGCGAATCAGTTGTTGTGGAATTTAGATTCTGTATGTCATCCCGTGGCTTGTCCACGGGATCCAGTTAAAAATACAAAAACGCAATAAGATTTTAAACTAAAAAGCTCGATTTATCTCGCTTTATACTGGATCCCGTGGACAAGCCACGGGATGACATCTATACGGAAACAACATCATAATTATAATTTAACATATGATCCCTACTTTAAAACAATTATTTGAAAAACATAACGTAAAAGGTTTATCGAATAATTCTAAAACTATTAAGGCAAATGACGCCTTTTTTGCCATTAAAGGTGGGAATGATTTTATTGCAGATGCTTTAGATAAAGGGGCAGCATTAGTTATTACTGATGATAAAAAAAACACTACAAATAAAGTAATCTTTGTGGAAGACATCAAAGAAACTTTATATGAAGCTATAGAACTCTTCTATCCTAAAAAACCTAAAACTATGATAGCCGTAACTGGGACTAACGGCAAAAGCTCAGTAGTATCATACATAGCTCAAACATATTCGTTAATTGGACAAAAAGCAGCATCAATAGGCACAATAGGCGTAGAAGTTTTTGGCATCGATAATTTTAATGAATCTATAGGCGGGTTAACTACAACTGACTATTTAAGCTTCCGAAAAATCGCTCATAAGCTAGCTGAAAATGGGATAGATTATTTAGCATTTGAAGCCTCAAGTCACGGTTTAGATCAACAAAGGCTTGGTGATTTAAAGGTAAATGTTGCATGTTTCACTAGCTTTAGCCAAGACCACCTTGACTATCATCATACAAAAGAAAATTATTTGCTTGCTAAATTAAAGTTATTTACCGATCATTTAGCAAAAGATGGCATTGCAATATTAAATTCTGATATAGAAGAAATAAAGTTTATTAAAGATTATTTGGATAAGCATAAAATAAAATATTTATGCGTTGGAGCAAACGATTATTGTAAAATAACTAAAACTAATAGTTCTTTAAAAGGACAAAATATTAATTTTATCTTTGATAATAAAAATTATGATTTTGATACCCCAATAATAGGCAGCTTTCAGGCTAGTAATTTATTAATAGCTGGACTTAGTGTTTATTATACCAGTTTTGATTTTAGTAAAGTTATAAGTGCTTTGACTAAAGTTAAAGCCGTAAAAGGACGAATGGAGCGAATAGAAAATGCTAATATATTCATTGATTATGCTCACACTCCTGATGCTCTTGAAAAAGCTTTGACTGAGCTAAAAAATATTAAAGCTAAGGATGGTAAATTAAGCGTAATTTTTGGCTGTGGCGGTAATCGTGATACTACAAAAAGAAAGCTTATGGGCAAAATAGCAGCCTCAATAGCAGATAATGTTATTGTAACCGATGACAACCCACGCCATGAAAACCCAAAAGCTATCAGACAAGAAATTATTAGCGGGATAGAAACAAAAAACTATATAGAAATAGCTGACAGAAAAGAAGCTATTAAATATGGGATAAGTAATTTAAAGGAAGATGATATTTTACTAATCGCCGGCAAAGGACATGAAAATTATCAGATTATAGGTGATGAGAAGATAGAGTTTGATGACACCGAGGTGGCTAAGAAGTATACGAAATACTGTCATCCCGTGGTCAAGCCACGGGATGACAAATAACAACAAAAACACATGATTTGGAATTCTAAAACTTTAAGCGATGCATTAGGGCTATTAATACCGCAATCTATTACCGCTAACAAAATACAATTTAACTCTAAAGATGTTAAAAAGGGTGATTTATTTATAGCACTTCAAGGCAATAAAGACGGTCACGATTATATTCAAGATGCCATTAATCAAGGAGCATCAGCAGTAATAGTTAGTAAGCAAGTAGATATAGTTGATAAAAATAAAATTATCTTAGTAGATGACTGCCTAAAAGCCCTAGAACAGCTGGCTTTGTATAAAAGAAAAAATTCAAACGCCAAATTTATTGCTATAACCGGTAGTGTTGGTAAGACTTCAACTAAAGAAGCATTAAAGACTTTATTAGAACACAACGCACTAACTTTCGCTAGCCGAGGTAATTTCAATAATCATTTAGGGTTACTCATTAATCTTGCTTCAATGCCGGATGATACAGAATTTGCTATTTTTGAACTCGGTATGAACCATAAAGGTGAGATACGGGAGCTAGTTCAAATATTAAAGCCAAATATCGCTATGATCACTAATATTTCAGAAGCACATTTGGAATTCTTTAACTCACTTGAAGATATTGCTGAAGCTAAATGCGAAATTTTTGAGAGCTTTGACAAAGATGGAATTGCCGTTATTAATTCAGATACTAATTGTTATGATAAAATCTTATCTATATTAAAAAAATTATCTATAGAAAATATACACAATTTTGGTAAATCATCCTCAGCTGAGTTAATTTTATATGAGGTTTTAGGTGAGCAAGTTCATTTAAAATATAAGATATATGATGCGATTATAGAGACTACTATACCCTTTATACCTAAGCACTTTGCCGAAAATTATGCTAGTATATTATTGATCATCTTTTTGCTTAATCAAGATTTAAATAAAGCTGCTGGTTATTTGAAAAATATTCCTATGACAAAAGGTAGAGGCAAAATTATTAACATAGGAAATAGCCGCATTATTTGTGATTATTATAATGCAAGCCCTACGTCAATGAAAGCTGCCTTAGAATATTTAAAGCAAATGCCTGCCACAAATAAAACTGCTATAATAGGCGAGATGCTGGAGCTTGGGCAAAATTCAGAAAGGCTTCATAAAGAGCTAGTACCTTATATATTAGATTCAGGTTGTTCTAAGGTTTTCTTGATAGGGGCAAATACTAAATATATCTATGATGCATTACCTGAAAAAATAACTAAAGCATATTTTAAAAATATTGATGAATTAATTGCATCTGCAAATGATTTATTCAAAAATGATGAGCTTATTTTGATAAAAGGTTCTAGAGGAATAAAACTTGACAAGATTATTGATTATTACACTAAAGTAAATTAAACTAACTTATACTTTTAAATTTAAACTAAAATATGTTATACAACCTCTTACTACCTTACATTCATAATTCACATATAGCTAATTTATTTCATTATATTACTTTTCGTAGCGGGCTTGCTGTTCTAGTTACTCTTAGTCTTAGTTTTCTTATCGGTCCAAGGCTAATAAAGTTTTTACAAGCTCTTCAAAAATATGGTCAACCGATACGTTTAGATGGTCCTGAATCACATCAAGCAAAAGCCGGCACTCCTACTATGGGTGGTATCATGATTATATTATCCAGCTGTTTTTCTACCTTATTGCTTGCCGATTTAACCAATAAATATATTTGGATTACCTTATTTGGTTTTGTTAGCTTCGGTATTATCGGTTTCCTTGATGATTATGCAAAAGTAACTAAAAATAATCATTATGGCGTAAAGGGAAAAAGTAAACTTTTACTTCAGGGCATTATTAGCTTAATAGTATGTATTTTACTAGAATATACAATTGATAGCCCTAGTCACATGCTTAACGTACCATTTTTTAAAAGTTTAAGTATGGACCTTGATTTATATATATTCTTCGCCATATTCGTTATAGTCGGTGCTTCTAATGCTGTTAACCTCACTGATGGACTTGATGGACTCGCAACAGTCCCTATTGCTTTAACTGCCGGCTCTTTTGCTTTAATAAGCTACTTAGTCGGAAATTTAATTTATTCAAATTATCTACAACTAACTTATCTACCAAATACCGGAGAATTAACGATTTTTTGTGCAAGTATAGTAGGTAGCTGTCTTGGATTTTTATGGTTTAACGCACAACCAGCTGAAGTTTTTATGGGCGATACTGGCAGCTTAAGCCTTGGCGGTGTACTTGGCATTATCAGCGTTATTACTAAACATGAAATAGTTTTAGGCATTGTCGGCGGATTATTTGTTATTGAAACAATATCGGTGATTATGCAGGTATATTACTTTAAAGCTACTAAAGGAAAGCGAATATTTAAAATGGCACCATTGCATCATCACTTTGAAAAAAGTGGCTGGGCAGAATCAAAAGTCGTAATAAGATTTTGGATTATCTCTCTCATATTTGTCCTTATTGGATTATCATCTCTTAAATTACGTTAATATTTATACTGCTAATGTATTAAAAAATATTAATTTTATTTGATTTCAAGGTCTAAACTCATTATAATGTCTCATTAAATTATAATGGGTTTATATGGCAAAGATAACTGAGCTTGATCATCACTTAAATCAAGAAAAAGAAGCATTAGATAAAGTACTAAGTAACCTAAATGAGCTGTGCGAACATAATCAAAAGTTACAAGGCTTTATTGAAATACAGAAAGAAGTTAAAGAACTAAAAAAAGAGCATATTAAATCTCTTTCTTGGTTTAAAAAACTTATAAATACAGTCTCTAATATAAAATATGTTTTTGTAAAAAGTGAAGAATAATTAGCTAAAGACGCTATAGAACAAAACAATAAATTATTAAAGCGTATAGACAATACTATATTATCTGTAGCAGATAAATCTGGTCCTTTAAAACAAGAGTTACAAAAAGAACTTAGAAAGAATTTTGAGAATTTAGCAAAAAAAGACTTATCTAAAGATCAACGTGAAAGGCTTAGCAATTTATTCAATAACGAATATGCAACTAAATCAGAAAATTTTTCTCAATTGGCTATGGTTAAACCTTTATATTTTTCTAACGCAGAAGAATTAGAAAATCAGCATAACGATTTAAAAGTCATCCAGCAAAATGTTTTAAATTTATTGACTGAAAATTCTAATATTGAAGAACTCAAAAAAATACAAAAACAAGTTGCTGAAATTAGAGAGGAAGTACCTTTTACTAAGCTTGAAAAATTAAATAATTTCTGGCAAAAAATCAAAAATATTTTTGTCAATAATAGTGAGCAAGTTTTAGCAAAAAATAAAGAAAACAATACTAAAACTATTATAAATATAGAAGAAAAATTACATAAAGCTAATAATAAGTTTTTTGAACTAGTTAGTAATAAAAAGCAAGATATTGAAAATATAATTTCAAATTTACCTGATAGTAAAAGATTAGAAGCGATAAAAGAAAAGCTTCAAAAGCATATAAACGTAAAAGATACAAATAATATAGCTGAACAAGCGAGTGCTGCTCAATTGCAATCTGCTGAAACTAAACCAACTGCTGTTGTACCGCCTAATAATGCTATACCTACAACACCTCCTGTAACTGAAGAAAAAACTTTTACACCACCGCCTCCTCCACCACCTATGCCTACAGATAATATTCCTCCGCCACTCCCTGTGTCAAAAGCAGAAGCTACTGAGCATAAAAATGTAGAAACTGCTGCATCTAATGTACCACCCCCTCCTCCACCGCCTATGCCTACAGGTAATGTTCCGCCACCACCACCTCCTCCTGTTGGTGATAATACCGTTACATCAACACCTCAAAAGGCTAAAGAAACTAACCAGCCTCGCCCAGCAGTAGATACTACAAATTTAATGAAACAAATACAGGGAGGATTTAACCTTAAAAAAATTGAATATGATGAAAATGGTAAACCTATACCTAAGACCAATAAAACCGTACTTGAAAATAAAGACAATAATAAAGAAACATCCGATCCTATGATAGCTGCTCTAAATAAAATACGGTCAGCAAAAGTATCTAGCGATAGCGAAAGAAGTAATAGTGATGCGGAACTGATTCAGGATGGGCTAGCGATGTTAGTACTAGCAACGCTAATTTAGGATAAGGGATAGATAGAAAGGTTAGAGATATAGGGTTTAAAGGTGATTAATGTTGAGTTATGATAGATTTTTTAATAAAAGATCAGTAACTCAACATGAAAAGATGTATCATAACTGTATATTATT
>CAJYCS010000095.1:12500-31632 GCA_913697995.1 Stiretrus anchorago | reverse complement strand
CTGTATCATTATTTATTAATAAATCTATCGCTTGATTCATTGCTTCATTTTGTTTTTGGCGCATTATAATTTCTCCTTTTGTTATATTATATTTTTATATAACCTTTGAGAAATTCCCACACTTATTTGGACAGAGCCTATAATTTTGATAGTTTTATCGTTTCCTGTTAATAATACCCATTCATCATTTATATCATTTCCACCAAAGTCATCTAATTCCTGAGAATTAAAGTTGTTATCTTTATCAAAACTATATATTTTATCTTCAAAAAACTTCTCTTTCAGATGATCAGCTAACTTAGGGAAAAAATTGGCATCACTCCAGTCTTCTCGTAATTTTTTAGGAAGCTGCTTATAATATTTCTCGATTTCCTCAACATCACCAAGCTCACCTACAGAGAGAGCATTTAATAATTTTTTTTTATATACTTTCCTAATACAATTTTCTGAAAAAATAATACCGCCTAATATAGTTATTCCTAGAGCCGTTCCAACCCCGACTGTCGAGGTTGTTAATACTAAACCTCCACCGATAGTAACTGTATCCAGTACGACATTAATAACTATTTCTTTATTTTTAATATAACTATCATAAGATTTCTCAAGTTCTCTAATAATAGGCTTATAATTAGTATCTTGATTTTGCATAAATATAAACCTTTAAAAAAATGTTTATTAGACTCTGCTATTGTCAGAGTATCAAAAAAAATCCTCAATGTCTTTCCTTGGCTTGACCATGAAATCCAGAAAAACAACTAAAAATATCAATATTATTGATATTTTTAACTAGATTGCTTCGTCAATTACTTCGTAATTTCCTCGCAATGACGGAAAAAATGACCCATGCGGGCAATGCAAACACGGCTTGAACGCATGGTAAATTTGCTGTAGTACTAGTCGTAATAATAATCTTCTATGGGATGTAATTTAGGATCAATTATTTTTACAGTATCCTCACTTGAGCTAGTATCTAGAGAATTCTCTAATATTTTTCTAAAAACTGGATATATTATACCATCTTTTTTTGCTATAAAATCCTCTACTTTTCTTTGACATTCTTTATCGGATGACTTAAATGACTTGTTTGAGTTATCTGTAACATTTAAGTATAATTCTTGTAAACAATTTTGACTTAATGTTTTAGCAATTCTTAAGGTAGGTTCTACCATGTGACAAAAAATAATTTTTCCGTTAGGTAATTCGCACCTTGTATTAAAGTTTATTTTTTTCATAATAATTTTCCAATTAACTAAACTTAATTGAAAATATCCAATAAATTTCAACTATGCAATAAAATATTTAGGCATTCCTAAATAAATATAGATATCGTCATTACGAGGAAAAACTATAAGCTTTAATGAAGCAAGGAAGTATAAAAAATGCTAACTTATAGCATTTTTATTATTTTTTTTGGATTGCCACGCTCATTTCATTCGCGTAGCTCAGACGCGTTGGTATCCACGCAACAAAGCTTTCTTGTGTAGGCAGGAATCCAGATAAAGCGAGATACCTAAGCTTTTAATTTTAAAAACTTGCTGCTTTTATGTTTATTTTTCTGGATTCCCGCCTACGCGGGAATGACATACATTTTTTGTGAGCATTCACGGTTTTTCAATTTTTGTAATTTTTTAGTATCATTCTACTAATTATTTGAAGAAAATATAATCGAAGACTTTAAAAGTTATAGGAATTACACCTAAAAATTTCAAAATCAAGCAAAATTTAAAAACCCGTGAACGCTCACATTATACTACTCTACTTTTATATAAGGATATCGTCCGTTAAATTTTTTTATGCGTTCTTCATGACTTGTCTTAGGTTTTATATTGCTGCCATTTTCTCATGCCCTCTTCAATTTTTCCTATTGGTGTGTTTAAAAACTCAATAATAGGTTCAATATCTTCTTGTATTATAAAATCCAAGTCTAGCATTTCAAGATGTGCTATAACTTCAGATGTTACAGATTCAGATGGTATATGTTCAGATGTTACAAGCTCACCGTTATTCTCCCAGTCTAAAAATTCTGTATCGCTACTATGAAGTATTTCTATAGTTTTATAAAATTGTGCAGTCGTTATTTTATCTTGTTGCCAAGCACGCAATAAACTTATTAAATATTCTCTAGTAACTATAATAGATGTATCATTTGCATTTACTAATTTGTGCGACACCAGCTTTAGGTTTTTTGATGTCATTATATGTTTACATAGGTAACGCAGCCAATTTTTAAAGTTCATTGGGTATACTTATCCAAATTCCTTGTCATTTCTAAGTAATTAACTTTACCATTTGCAAGTAGCGGTATCTCAGGTAAAATAATAACTATTTTCGGTACATAAAGTAAGGAAACCTTTGCCTTGCGTACGTTATTTGTAAAATTTTCTCTATTTATGATAGTACTGGTAGTAAATAAAATAATCTTTTCCCCTTGCGTTTCATCTTGTGTAGAAATTGCAGCATGCAAGGAGCTAGGATCAATCTCACTTGCAAGCTCCTCGACTTTTGTAAGCGAAATCATCTCGCCAGCTATTTTAGCAAATCTTTTTAAACGTCCTAAAATGGTTATATAACCTTCTCCATCGATTTTAACTATATCACCTGTATCGTGCCATTCTTTATAAATATAATTACCATTTTCGTCTAAATAACCAAGCATGACATTAGGACCGCGAATTAATAAACGTCCACCTTCATCTATCCCCTCAACCTTTTCAAGTTTGTATTCAATCTTTGACAACAACCTCCCAACAGTACCAGCTTTACTATGCATAGGAGTATTGCAAGCAATGATAGGTGAGCTTTCCGTTATACCATATCCTTCAAAAATACGTATGCCATATTTATTAAGCCAGAATTGTCTGGTAGTTTCTTTTAGTTTTTCACTACCTGCAAATATATAACGTAATGAATAAAAGTCATATGGATGAGCATAATTGGCATAGCCATTTAAAAATGTATCAGTTGAAATTAATATGGTTGCTCCGACATCATATATCATTTCTGGTATGCTGCGGTAATTTAAAGGTGAGGGGTATAAAAATAGCTTAATGCCGTTTAGGGTTGTAATAATCGCTCCGCCAAGCCCAAAGCAGTGGAATAATGGCAGTGAGTTAAATACTATATCATCAGGGCTAAAAGGTATTTTAGCAGTTGCCTGATATCTATTAGCTTGCAGATTTCTATGAGATAACATTACAGCTTTAGGCTCCCCTTCGGTACCTGAAGTGAAAATTATTACTGCTGGTTTTTCATCATCACGATTACGGCAAAAATACTTATAATAAGTTTTAGAAAAACGGATGCCCATTGAGGCTTTTAATTTTAGAGCTAGATTGATTTGGTTTTTAAAATCTTCTAAATATATTACTTTAATACCAAAATCTAATAAATTAGTTATTAATTCGTGTAGCTCTGCTTTTTCTATAAATTGCTTTGAGGTATAAATTACTTTTAGCTGTGCAGTTTTACATGAGTTAATAATAGTATTTATCCCACTGCTCCAATTAATTATAGCTGGAACAAACCCGCTAAATTGCATGGCATAAAAGGTGATTAGGGTATTTGTCGTGTTAGGTAGCATTAAACCTAAATGCTTGCCAAAAATATTGTTCCTTTTGATTAAATCACCAAGAATAAAAGACTTAAGTATTAAGTCTCGATAAGTAGCTTTGTTATTTTCAAAATCATTAACTATTTTTTTCTTAAATCCATGAATTTTGGCAGCTTCTATCAGCGATGCAAATAAAGTATTCTTATAGTCTGAACTCTCAAACATCATATCAGCCATAATATCATATAGAGTTCTTGCTATATATTGGCGTCTTTCTTGACCGGATGTAGCACCAATATCAGCAAATTTTACTGGCGGTAGAACAGTAACAGTAATTTTAGGAAATATTTTCCTCTTTAATATATTTTGTAGCTTTGAGAAATGAGTAAATTGTGTGCCATCTATTCTAACTGGTAAAATAGTTGCGTTTGCTTTATCGGCGATCATTCCAGGACCTTCGTAAATCTTCATTAAAGAGCCGGTAACACTTATTCTACCCTCCGGAAAAATAGCTATTTTTCGGTCATTTTGTACTTCTTTTACTAAGGTCTTAATTGCCATTGGGTTGTTTGGATCAACAGGCAAAGTATTAGCCATACGCAAGAATGGTCTAATCCACCATATTTTGCGTATATCAGGGCTTATTGCAAAGGTCATTTCTTCCTTTAGGTAAGTAGCAATTAGCGGTGGATCAAGGTATGAAATATGGTTGGCAATTACTACTACTTTGTTGCCTGCTTTCTGTAAATTCTCAAGCCCTTTAACTTCAACCTTATACATTAAATCAAACCAAAATTGGAATATTCTACGCAAGACAGGATAAGGAATAATTTTAACTTCAGGGATTAAGCGATAAATATAGACGGTAACGATGATATTAGATAGGCTGATAAATAATATTATCCAAGGTATTGTAAAATTTAAATAAAATAATAATGATAGGATAATAGTTGATCCTACCATAAAGATAGAATTAATTAGGTTGTTTACGGCAATAATACGGCTGCGGTGAGCGGGATTTGCGTAATGCTGTAATATAGCAAAAAGAGGTACAATATATAATCCACCAATTGCTGCTAAAAAGAATAGATCGATAACTATTCGCCAATTATGCCTTTTTGATAAAAATACAAAAATACTTTTTAGTTGAGCTGGTTCATAAGCAACTGCACTAATTCTACTAGCAAAAAATAAATCGATGCCAAAAATACTAATGCCAAGTGCTGAAATAAAGAGGTATTTAACAGTGATTTCATCTTCAAATATTTTGCTACATAAAAATGAGCCGACACCAACGCCAAGCGAGAAAACTGCTAAAAATAAATTAGCAACATTCTCATCAGCTTTAAACGTTATTTTAGCAAGTAAAGGTATCTGAGAAATTATAGCAGCTCCAATAAACCAAAACCATGAAATGCCTAGTATTGCTAAGTATATTTGCTTTTTGGTTTGAGCATATCTTATCATATTTAGGCTTTCGCTTATGATATTAAAATTTACCTTAATCTCACGATTTGCGTTATTTGATTTTGGTGTAGTAAGGCTTGAAATAAAGCCAATAGCTGCAATTGTAACTAAGGAATGAATTATGAAATTATTACTGATTGTGTAATAGCTGCCGATTATAGTACCGATGAAAATAGCGATGAAAGTTCCAGCCTCAACAAAGCCGTTAGCTCCAAGCAATTCCTCTTTACTCAAATGATCAGGAAGAACGCTATATTTAATTGGACCAAAGAAAGTGGAATGAATACCCATTAGGCAAATAGAGCAGAGCAGCACTATAATATTATTATGATGAAAGCCGTAAATAGCAAAAGCGATTATAGCAATCTCGCAAGCTTTTATGATTTTAATTAGGGTAGAGCGTTCATATTTATCAGCAATTTGCCCTGCTATACTTGCAAATATTATAAAAGGTAGAACAAAAATAGCATTGGTAACTAAAACAAGTAAGTTATTATATTTGCTTAGAGAACCAACAACTCCATAAGTAATTAAAATTACAAGAGCATTTTTCAAGATGTTATCGTTAAGACAACCACATAATTGTACTATAAAATTCGGTAAGAATCGTCTATCCTTGAAAAGATATAATTTATTTGAATCCATAGTATATAGTAGTTTATTAGTTTTGCTTCTAATCCTTACGTAAGGTTGGCGAGGTTTTGTAGTTAGGAAAATGCGTCCGATGTGTCATCTCGTGGCTTATCCACGGGATCCAGTAATAAAAATACAGATATAAAAAGCTCGATTTATCTCGCTTTATGCTGGATCCCGTGGTCAAGCCACGGGATGACATAGGATACATGATTTTAATCATTACCCTAGGTTTGAATTATTGTCAAATATATTATGCAATTTATATTAACATGTCAAATTGTACGGCTTTTTTGTGATTTTGGTTTATTTGTTATATTAGGTTTTTGTAATAACATTTTTTCTTTTTCTGATAAATTTGGCATTTTAGACAATTTATTCAAAATTTCATCTACATCACCCTTAATTACTGGTGATATTTGTGGCTTTCTATTTATATTAGATTTATTTTTAGTGATTCCTATTTTTTCTGGTACTTTGTTAATTATTGTCAATAAATTTTCTTCATTAAAATTTTTGAATTTATTAAATAGATTAAGCTTATTTATTTTAATTTTTTCCAATCCTTTGGTAATTATATCTGCTATTTTTTTGCTATTTATAACTAACGTCGGATAAAAATTCTTCTCTAGCTTGTTGAGTAAACTATCATTTAGTTGATTGGTTAATATTTTAGTTGCGTTTGTTTTAGTTGAATTATCTAAATTTAATTTGTTGTTATTTTCATATTGTTCTATGGCACTTAATACTATTTTTCCCGTAGTTATACCTAAATTATTACCGTAAATAGTAATAATATTATTAACTTTATCATCTGAAGATATATTTTTCTGTGGATCTGAGTTAAATTTTACTTGCTTGTGATTAATTGCATGTTGTGCAATATTAGAGTCACTTAACTTCTTAATATACTGACCTTTCATATCTTGCAATGCTATTTCAATACTCATTTTAGTCTCATCGCTCCAATCTTGGTAAGTTTTTGTATCTCTTAAAAGAGTAGGATATAAAAGAAAGTTTATGCTTTGAGATACTAAACTATTGATATCATAATTAGATTTATTATTCTCTCTTACCTTAGTATCATTATAGAAATGTTTTTGTAATGTATTATAATGAGCTAAAATAGCGTCAGGAATGTCTTGAGGCTTTAGAGGTTGTGCATTATTATTATCGTCAAATTTTATTTGCATACCACTACGTTTAGCTTCCATTACTAATAAGTCAGCAAAAACTTTCTCCTCTTGCGTCCTACATAAAAGATTTGGTGCGTCACTTAAAATGGTAGCATGCTTCATTACTGCGGAGTTTAATGCATGTAGATCCTGATCTGTTAAAATTTCATCTAATGCGGCAAGAAAAGCTTTGCGTCCAGGGATATCGTTACCAAAAGCACTTTTTAGTGTACGACATCATCTTTTGTAACTTGTTGTGTTGCTATTCTATTTATTAGTTCATGCGTTATAATCATATTCGTTTCCTCCTCATTAGTAATTTGCTGTGCATTATTATACTTTATTTTAATATATTACAAGCTAAATTATTTATCAAAGGTAAAGAAATCTTAACTTTTGAAATATTTTTATAAGAGATTACATCTTTCCATCTTTTTCTTTTTGAACTTTCTTTCGTCTCTGTAAATTCTTTTTTAGAGCAGATGATAAATTGCTAAAATTAGGCTTTATTTTAGTTTTTATAGTTTGTTCTTTGCTATCTTTGGTAGATGACATAAATAATTATCTTTTCACGCTAACATTATTATATTATACTACGGATATTTTGAAAAATAAAATTATAAATATCTATGAATCAAAGTAATATAATCTCTGCGGAGTTACTTGACGAGAAAAAAAATATTGCGAGGCAAGGGGGTGGTGAAGATAGAATTAATACCCAGCATAAGAAAGGTAAGTTAACAGCACGTGAACGAATAGAGGTATTATTAGATCCTAATAGTTTCACCGAAACAGGAATGTTTGTAGCTCATAGATGCGAAAATTTCGGAATGGATGATAAGAAGTTTTTAGGTGATGGTGTTATAACAGGTCATGGCACAATAAATGGTAGATTAGTTTTTATTTATAGCCAAGATTTTACAGTGCTTGGCGGTTCACTTGGTGAGTATCATGCTAAAAAGATTTGCGATATTTTAGATCAAGCTATAGCAACTGGTGCTCCCGTAATCGGCATTAATGATTCGGGTGGTGCAAGAATTCAAGAAGGTGTGGATGCTCTTGCTGGATATGGTGAGCTATTCCAGCGTAATGTTTTAGCATCAGGGGTTATTCCTCAGATTACTTTAATTATGGGTCCTTGTGCCGGTGGTGCTGTTTATTCGCCTGCTTTAACCGATTTTATATTCATGGTTAAAAATACTTCCTATATGTTTGTAACCGGTCCTGATGTAGTAAAAACTGTTACTGGCGAGGAAGTAAGCCAAGAGAAGCTCGGCGGTGCACGTATGCACACTACCAAAAGCGGTGTGGCTGATCTTGCATTTAATAATGACATAGAAGCATTACTAGAAATTCGTAGGTTCTTTAATTTTCTGCCATCATCTAATCGTACTCCTCTTCCTATTCGTCCTACTGTTGATCCTGCTGATAGGGTTGATATGTCTCTAAGTACTCTAATCCCTAATACTCCCAATAAACCTTATGATATGAAAGAGCTTGTCGAGCGTATTGTAGATGAGGGAGAGTTTTTTGAATTACAACCAGATTTTGCTAAGAATATCATCATTGGTTTTGGCTATATGGAAGGTTATCCAGTAGGGTTTGTTGTAAATCAACCATTGCATTTAGCGGGGTGTTTAGATATTAATGCTTCAAGAAAGGCAGCAAGATTCATTAGATTTTGTGATGCTTTCAATATTCCTATAGTAAGTCTTGTTGACGTGCCAGGGTTTTTGCCAGGTACTTCTCAAGAGCATGATGGTATTATCAAGCATGGTGCTAAGCTTTTATACGCTTACGCAGAAGCAACAGTGCCGAAAATTACCGTGATTACTCGCAAAGCTTACGGCGGAGCTTATATAGTGATGAACTCTAAGCATCTTAGAGGCGATATAAATTATGCTTGGTTTAATTCCGAAATTGCAGTGATGGGGGCAGAGGGAGCCGCTGAAATAATATTTAGGGAAGAATGCAAAGATCCGGAGGCTAAAAAACAAAAAATCGATGAATATAAAAAAGTAGTAACCTCGCCTTTTGTTGCAGCATCTAGAGGCTATTTAGATGATATAATAAGACCACAAAATACAAGATGGCGAATATGTAAAGCCCTGAATTTCTTACGCACTAAAAAAGTGGAATTGCCTTGGAAGAAACATGATAATTTGCCGTTATGATCGCTTTTATGTCATTGCGAGAAGAAACTGAAAGTTTCGACGAAGCAATCTCAGGAATATTTGTTGTCTCATGAGATTGCCACGTCGCTATGCTCCTCGCAATGACGGTAAAATCGATCCACGCAGCAATGCCCCCGCGGAAATAACGTAAGAATAATATTAAAAATATAAATACAAATTCAAGAACATAATATAATCGGAAACTAAAATGAAAGCAAAAACTCCACTACCTCCTTTAAATATTATGCAGTCAGAAGAGCCAGGATATGCAAGCATAGAATCTTTAATTGGTGAAAATAATAACTCAGTAATAAATCAAAGTGGTAAAGCAACAGAAAACCTTTATTCGGTAGTTAGAATCGTAAGAGATAAGTATGATAATCAGAATGAACCGATAACTCCTGTAACCCCAGCTACTCCATCTATGCTTATATATGCTGCGACTCCTATAAATAAAGAAGCTCAGGAGAAATTTTATATTCGTTATGCTCAGCATAACAAAAATAGACCTATAGGTCCTATTAAATGCAAACATGCAGCCCCAGAAGAAGCACCACCTCCTATACCTGTTGAGTCCTATGATGGTATAACAAGTACATGTGCTTTGTCTCTTACAGGTGAAACAATTTATGCTGAGCCACATATTGGTGGATAATTAAATAACTATTTTAATCAAAATTCTATGACCAAACCTTTATTTGATAAAATTTTAATCGCTAATCGTAGCGAAATTGCTGTTAGGATAATCCGTACTTTAAAAAAAATGGGTATAGGGTCGGTTGCCGTATATTCTGAAGCCGATACAAACTCAATGTATGTTCAGCATGCAGATGAAGCTTATTATATAGGTGATTCACCTGCAACAGAGAGCTATTTATCTATTAAAAATCTTGTTTCGGCAATTCGTGAAAGCGGTGCAAATGCCGTACATCCTGGCTATGGCTTTTTATCTGAAAACCCTAATTTTGCCAATGTTCTTAAAAGAGAGGGAGTAGTTTTAATAGGTCCTAATGCTGCTACTATAAAGAAAATGGGCGATAAAATTGAAGCAAAAAAGATAGCAATAGAAGCAGGAGTTAGCACTGTTCCCGGTTATATGGGAACTATAAATGATGTTAAACAAGCAATAGATATCGCAAAAGAAATAGGCTTTCCGGTGATTGTCAAAGCAGCTGCCGGTGGCGGCGGGCGTGGTATGAGGGTGGTAAATAACCCTTCCGAAATGGCAAATGCTTTTGAATCTGCAAAGCTTGAAGCCGGTAATAGTTTTAGTGATGATAGATTATTTATTGAAAAATTGATCCAAAGACCTCGTCATATCGAAATTCAACTGCTTGCTGATCAGTATGGCAATAGCGTATGCCTTGGGGAACGTGAATGTTCAATACAGCGTCACCATCAAAAAGTAATTGAAGAGGCTCCAAGCTCATTCATTACCGAAGAAATAAGGCAGGAAATGTATAGGCAAGTAATATCTTTATCCAAAAAGGTAGGATATTATTCAGCAGGTACTGTTGAGTTTATAGTAGATAGTGAGAAAAATTTCTATTTCTTAGAAATGAATACGAGATTGCAGGTAGAACACCCTGTTACCGAATTAATAACCGGTATAGATATCGTTGAGGAAATGATAAAAATCGCTGCCGGTAAAAAATTATCATTTACCCAAGATGATGTAAAATTAAAAGGTTGGGCGTTTGAGTCACGAATTTGTGCTGAAAATCCAAGTCGTGGTTTCTTGCCTTCAAGTGGTAGGATTACGGCGTATTCTGAACCTGTAAAAAGCCCAAATATTCGTATAGATACCGGCATTGGACTTGGCGGTGAAGTTAGCATGTTCTACGATTCGATGATCGCAAAATTATGTACTTACGGCGAAACGAGAGAGCAAGCAATTGAGGTAATGCGTTCTGCCTTAAGCTCTTACATTATTAATGGTATTTCTCATAATATTAGTTTCTTAGAAGCAGTGATGCTGCATCCTCGTTTTGTTAGCGGTGATATTTCTACTGCCTTTATTCAAGAAGAATATCCAGATGGATTTTCTGGTGCAAGTCTAACCTCAGAAGTAACAGGAGTATTTTTAGCAACCGCTATTTTTATTTATATATCTGAGCAAAGACGTGCTTCTTTAATTTCTGGAAATATCAATAACCAAGCTAATAAAATCGGTACTAGATGGGTGGTAACGATTGACGATAAATTATTCCCCGTTCTAATTACGCCTGTTGAAAATGGCTATAATATACGCCATGAAAGTGACCGAATATATATTCGTAGTAACTGGAATTTAGGTAATGAGCTTTTTGTAGCCATAATTAATGGCAAAAAGACAAATATTAAAATTGAAAATATCAGAACTGGTTATTTACTATCACATGCTGGTATTAGCGTAAAAGCCTTTGTTCGCTCCCCTCGTATTTCAGAACTTGAAGGGTTAATGGTTTCGAAAGTAGTAACAGAAGAAAATTCTGAACTGCAAGCTCCTCTTAACGGTCAAATTGCATCAATTAAAGTGAAAGAAGGACAAGAAGTAACAATAGGGCAGGAAATTATGATCTTAACCGCTATGAAAATGGAAAATATCATCTTAGCCGAACGTGACGGAAAAATAGCTAAAATTTTTGTAAATGAAAAAGATAATGTAGTCAAAGGACAAATATTATTAGAATTTGCTTAATTCCTATGTAATTAATAATATTATCATATATATTTTATGGATAAAAATAAAACTTCAAATGTTTCCTTAAAGGATGGTTATATATACGATTTTGCTACAAATAAACCGGTAGACTTTAGAAAACCTGAAGAAAAAGTAAGACAAGAATATGAAAAAATACTTTATGATGATTATTTTTATAATAAAGAGCAATTAGATATTGAAGTGCCAATTCAGCTTGGTAGCACTCTAAAAAAAAGCAGATATAGTTATATACAAGGAAGATTCTACTACAAGAGATCAATATCAAGATATCTTAGGTGTTGTTGAGGTTAAGAAAAAAAATAGAAAAGATGGTCTAGAGCAGTTAGCTAGCTATATGCAAGCAACTTCTTGTGTTTTTGGTATTTGGACTAATGGAGATGAAATTGAATATCTATATAAGAACAATAAAGGTCAAATAAGAGAGAATTATTTATTTAATATACCTAAAAAAGGTGAAACAATTGAAACAATAGGTAACATTACTAAAGATAAATTATGTCCTGTTAGAAATCTAAAGCCTATATTTAGAAGAATTTTAAATACTCTATATTCCAACACCAATATTAGCAGAAAAGAAAAGCTTGGTGGAGAAATGATAAAATTAATTTTTTGTAAAATCATAGATGAAAAATATGATTTGGGAAGTTTACCGAATTTTAGAATTTCGCTAGAAGAAGTTAAAGCAATAAATGATGAAACAGTAAATAAGGCAGAGCAATATAATAAAATTAAAAAAAGAATTCAAAAATTATTTACTGAAGTAAAAAAAGAAGTCTCAGACGATAATATTTTTGCAGCTAATGAAGAAATTACCTTAGATGCAAAATCAATTGCATATGTAGTAGGAGAATTAGAACAAATTTCTTTATTAAAAACCGAAAAGGATGTAGTAGGAGAAGCTTTTGAAACTTTTGCAGAAAGTAAGCTTGTAGGAGAGAAAGGAGAGTTTTTCACTCCTAGAGAGATTGTTAAGCTAGCAATACAAATATTAAATCCTTTTCCTAATCAAACTATTATCGATCCGGCTTGTGGAAGTGGGGGGTTTTTAATTTATGCTCTTGAACATGTTTGGAAAAGAATGGAGCAAGATAGGAAATATAAAGATTCTCCTGAATTACCGTTACTAAAAAAACAAATAGCAGAGAAATATTTTTATGGACTAGAAAAAGAAATAGATTTAGTAAAAATATGCAAAGCTTATATGACCATTATAGGTGATGGAAAAAGTAAGATTGTACAAGAAAATACGTTACATCCGATTTCTGAATTTCATATAAAAACAAAGGAGTTAATTACAACAATTATAGATGGAGAGCTTAATCTAACTCAATTTGATTTTGTAATTACAAATCCTCCTTTCGGTTCTAAAATAAAAGTGTTAAAAGGAGATTCCAAACATTTTGAACTTGGGTATCAATGGAAAAAAATTGATGGTCAATTTGTTAAAACAGCAAAAGTAAAAGAAACTGAGCCGCAAGAATTATTTATAGAAAGGTGTTTACAGTTATTAAAAAGCGGAGGAAAATTAGCGATAGTTTTACCGGAAACATATTTTCATGCTCCGTCAAAAAAACATGTATTGGATTTCTTAATAAAAAATAATAATATTTTAGCAATTATAGATTTACCGCATAACACTTTTAGACCTTATTGTAATGCCAAAACCTGTTTATTTATTTTAGAAAAAGACAAGCTGCAACAAAGTGAAATAATTATGGCTGTTGCCGAAGAAATGGGGCATGATCATACCGGAAGATTAATTTATAGATATAGTGAAAAAGAACAAACATTTACAAAAGAAATATGGGATGATACCGAAATTATTAGAAAAGAGATAGAAAATATAAATCAAGATTCGAAAAATACTTTTAAAGTTAATATTACAAATATAAAGGATGAAATATATGTTCCTCGATATTATTGGCAAAAAAAAGAAGATGAAATTAAAAAAATAGCTAAAGAGTATGATTTTGAATTAATATCTATCGGAGAATTAATAAATAAAACCGTATTGCAAGCTTTTAATGGACACGGTTCACCTCCGAGTGAGTATAAAGGTGTAGGATAAATCCCTTATATTAGGGTTGCAGATATAATAAATTGGGAAATTTATAAAAATCCTACAGCTTTGATTCCTGAACATCTATATTTAAAAATCAAAGGTAAAAATGGTATATCTCTAGAAAAAGAAGATATTTTATTTGTTAGACGAGGTAGCTACAGGATTGGTTCTGTAGCTATGGTTTCTGAGTTTGATAAGAAAGTACTTTTAACCAATGAGATTACAACCTTTAGACTAACAAAAAAAGATAATGAATATAATATAACTCCATATTATTTAATATTTGCTCTTTCACATAAAATTACACAAAAGCAATTATATAATAAAATATTTATAGATACTACCTTGCCAAATATCGGTAATAGATGGAATGAATTGCTAATTCCGGTTTTTAATAAAAAAGA
Organism: Stiretrus anchorago; assembly: GCA_913697995.1. Taxonomy (NCBI): domain Eukaryota; kingdom Metazoa; phylum Arthropoda; class Insecta; order Hemiptera; family Pentatomidae; genus Stiretrus; species Stiretrus anchorago. The sequence goes on along the minus strand of CAJYCS010000095.1, from coordinate 17,463 downwards.
AAAAATTTTAGAAAATTCAAACAAGATTGAAAATACATTTAATAAAAAATGGCAAGCTATAAAATATCTGTTGGAATTAAAAAATGAATTCGGGGATATTATAACGTAATTATTTAATCAAAAATCTATTATCAAAATTGAGGTTATGAGGAAAATAAATGTATAGAAAAGTAATATCCTATGTTTAATTATTTTAAACAAAATTTATGCTTTTATTTTTCAAGCAGAATTTTAATTTATATCCTAGCAGCAATAGCAATTATTTTTGTTTGTTATACTTACCACATAATATCGATAGAGCCAAAAGGCGTGGTAGTTAATTCAGGCAAAGTAATATGGTTTCTGCTGGCTGATTTAGTAATTTTTTTGATTCTCGGAATTCTAATAACTCATAAATTTTTTCAAAGCTTTTTCTTTAAAAATAGCGATCAAAATACTTCTAAGTTACAAAATCGTATAGTAGTTGCGTTTAGTCTAGCTGCTGCTATTCCCACTATAATCGTTTCAATATCTTCTGCTTATTTTTTAAATCTTAGTATTCAAGCTTGGTTTGATCGAAAAATTTCTGTTGTGCTTGATCAATCTATAATGGTTGCTGATTCTTATATTGCTGAACATAAAGTGCTATTACGAGAGACAGCACTTGCTGTTGCTGAGGATTTAAGTGATATGTATTACGATTTAATTCATAATCCCGCTTTATTTACTAAAACATTAAACACCGAAGCAGAAATGAGATCGCTTGATGAAGCAATAGTGTTAAATAAGTCGACTAATACAATAATTGCTAATAGCTATTTAAGTTTTTCTCTATCATTTGCAACTATTCCTGCCCATCTAATTAAAAAGGCAGATTCGTGTGAGCCTGTAGAAGTAAAATCTGATCCAACTAAAATAAGAATGTTGATTAAGTTAAAAGAATATAATGATGTGTATTTACTAGTTGGTAGGTCAATTGATAATAAAATTATTGATCATATAGATGCAACTAATGGAGCGGCAGCAGAGTATCATCGTCTTAAAAACCAGATAGGGAATATACAAATAAAATTCTCAATTATTTTTATCTTTATAGCCTTATTACTTCTTTTAATAGCGATAAGTTTTGGTGTTATAGTTACTGCTAAGATAGTAAATCCCATTAAGAAGTTAGTTATTGCAACCGATAAAGTAAAAAGCGGTGATCTAACAGTGCAAGTCCCAGAGAATGAAGTAGATAAAGACGAAATAGGAACGCTTTATGCTGCATTTAATAGAATGATTAAGCAGCTTTCACGCCAACAAAGGGATTTAGTGATAGCACAACGGGCATTAGCTTGGTCAGATGTAGCGAAAAAAGTAGCACATGAAATTAAAAATCCGTTAACACCTATTTTGCTTGCTTCTGAAAGATTGCTTAAAAAATTTAGTCCTGAAATTAAAGAAAGGGCAGAGTTTGAGAGCTATTTAAAAATGATTATTCGCCATACTAATGATATTAAAAATATTGTATCTGAATTTGTTCTTTTTGCTCGTCTTCCTGCACCTAAATTTACCAATTGTGATTTGATTTATGTAATTAATAATATTGTAGAAGCACGTAAATTACTTAATGATAATATTTCCTATAGTTTTGAAACTAATATCGATCAATTTAATTTTACGTGTGATACTACTCAAATAAATCAAGTGATGATAAATTTGCTTAAAAATGCTGAAGAATCATTAGAGGGGAGTAATCAAGCAGCAATAAAAGTTAATATAAATGCGAGTGAGCAATTTATCAATATTGCAGTCATAGATAACGGCAGAGGATTCCCACCTGAGCTAATAGGTAAAGCTACTGAAAGCTATGTAACCACTAGAAGTAAAGGTATGGGAGTAGGGCTTGCTATAGTCAAAAGAATAGTCGAAGAACATTGCGGTGTTTTAGATATTGCAAATAGAGAGACAGGCGGAGCTGTGATTGATATTAGATTTAACCTTGAGGAGCTTAAGCTCAAGGTAAAACGTCATGAAATAGGTGTAATTAGTTAGACTTTCTAAAAATTTTAAGAAGCTTATAATTATAAATTTTTAGGAATTTTGAATTAATATTCAGTACCTCTAACATTTGATTTTGGTTCGCCGCCGGGATTATAAACATTTCCCCCAACATTTACATCATGAGGACACTTATCTCCATATGATTCTTTAGTACTTTCACATGCAGCTCTACCAATAGATGATATAAAATCACTAGGACCAGAATTATCGCTTTTATCTTTACTCATAATAAACCTCTATATTATTTTAATTATTAGTAATTGCAAAAATCTAATTATTTTTGCAACTATAATTGTAAGCTAAATATTTTTAAAATATAATCACAATCACAATAATAACATTTTTATATCTGTTGTAATAAAGCAACTATAAATTTAAAATAGACTAAAGCTATGATAGTAAAAATAGTTTTCATTATATCTACACTTATATTATTAAACTTTAATATTTATGCAAATAACGAACTTAACCATGATATAATTCCTGTAGCTGCTTTATTTTCACCGCCTAATCAATTTAAGCTGGGTTTTAGTCCAGACGGAAAATATATTAGTTATTTTGGAGAATATAATAAAGGAGGGGGCTTATTAATTGTAAATAGTGAAAATCCAAAAAATGTTATAGCTTCATTTGATTTGAAACAAGGTCTATATGATTATATGTGGGCTTATGATAATAGGCATATTCTTTATTTGCAAAGTAAGGATAATCAAAAAAGTAATCAACTATACATATATGATTTAGAAACAAAACAAACAACGTTGCTAACCCCTGAAAGTGAGATTAAAGTTAAATTTTTTGCTAAAAGAATAAATAAATCCCATAAAATATTAATTGGTTTGAAGTCTAAAGAGCAGCAATATTTTGATATATATGAGTTAAATCTTCTTGATTATACCAAAAAGCTTATAATGAAGAATAATAAATTTGTAGGTTTTCTTATTGATAATGACCTTAATATCCGTGTTGGAATATATAAAAATAACAAAGGTGAAGAAGAATATTTTCAGTTTAAAAATAATAAATGGGTATTCTTAATGAAATTAACTCCAGAAGATATTGCTTATACTGGTTTTCATGGCTTTGATGCTAGCGGAAATAATATTTATTTACTTGATGGGTGTAGTAAAGGAACAGTTACTCTTAAATTATTAAATTTAAATAATGGAAAAATGAAATTATTAGCTGAAGATGCTAAAGCAGATATTAATATTCTAGCTATACATCCCACTACTAAAGAAATCCAAGCAGTAGTAACTGAATATGATAAAGTCACGTATAAGATATTGGACTCTTCTATTAAAGAGGATGTTGAATACCTTAAAAGACTTAACTTAGGTAATATGTATATTATGCATCGTAGCTTAGATGATAAGATTTGGATTGTTGGTTTTGATAATGATATTAAACCTTTTAGGTACTATAAATATAATAGAGAAAATAAGAAAATTAAGTTTTTATTTAGCAGTAAATCTGAATTAGAAAAATATTCTTTTGCTCCTATGAACCCAGTAATTATTAAATCTAGGGATGGCTTAGATTTAGTTAGTTATCTTACTTTACCTAATGATATAGGATTATCTAATAAAATTTATCCAAATAAACCTTTGCCGTTAGTTCTTTTAGTTCATGGAGGACCAAATCGTAGAGATAAATGGGGGATGAATAAAGAACATCAATGGCTTGCTAGTCGTGGATATGCTGTTTTAAGTGTTAATTTTCGTGGATCAACCGGTTTTGGTAAAAGTTTTCAAAATGCCGGTAACGGAGAATGGGGCAGAAAAATGCAAGATGATTTAGTTGATGCAGTTAATTGGGTTATTGAAAATAAAATAGCTGACCCTAAAAAAATTGCTATTATGGGACCTAGTTACGGTGGGTATGCGGTACTTGCCGGTTTAACTTTTACTCCTGAACTATTTGCATGCGGAATAGATATTGCCGGTCCTCCTGATTTATTAGCAGCCTTAGAAAATCTTCCTAAAGATTATAATTTTAAAAAAAATCCATTGGAAATAAAAATAGGACCTTATAAGACGAGAAAGCAAAGAGAGAAATTAATAAAGCAATCCCCTATAACTTATGCTAATAACATAACAAAACCATTGCTTATAATTCAAGGTGCAAAAGATTCGGTAGTGAAACAATCCGAGTCAGATAAAATGGTTGAGGCAATGAGTAAATATAATATTCCCGTTATTTATGCTTTATATAAAAATGAAGGTCATAGTTTTTGTGACCCGTATAGTAAAATATCATATCATTATATAGCAGAGCGTTTTTTAGCAAAGCATCTCGGTGGAAAGTTTGAAGCATTTGATTATAGGATTTTAAATAGTTCCGAATTATTATTAAATGGCTGCATTTCCTCGGAAAAACTATTAGAGGATTTACTGAATAAATAATTTTATTTACAACAATCATTTAAAATAATTGTCAAAAAATTAATATTTATTAGTTTAGGTTAAGATTTTATATTTATACTTATTAAGTATTATACAATTTTTTAACATAAATAAGTTAGTATATGTCTAAAGACTTTGAATCTAAAATAAAAACACAGAAAGAAGCAAAAAAAGTACAAGAAGCACCCCCTATATCGGGGCTAAAGGGACGCATGGCAGTAGGTTTTGAGTCTGAAATAGAAAATGCAAAAAAAGCACAAGAAGCTTCTAAAGATTCTACACTTAAACCTCTCATTAACATTATAGATAATGCAAATTTACAAAATCCTAATCATGCAGAAGAGCTAAAAAAAGTTCAAACACAATTAGCAAATTGCTTTAAAGAAAATAAATTAGCTGCTCATAATAGAGTAGATCAATACTTAAAAAGTGAAGCTTCCCAAGATCGTCAAGAAGTTATGAAAGATTCTAAATTGCCATTTAAAGATAAAATATATAGCCTTATTGTAAAAATGTCAGATGCTTTAGGTATA
>CAJYCS010000095.1:0-10000 GCA_913697995.1 Stiretrus anchorago | reverse complement strand
GTGGGAATCCTATGACACCACCACAGTTGCTTGTAATGATGATATTTATGCTTAATTAACAATGCCATTTCCTACTATTTAAATAAGCAGTTTTTTTTGATATTATTATTTTTCCAATTTTGCAATGAAGGATCAGAAATATTATATAATCTAAAATTTTCTTTTGCTTGATTTAGGCTTGCATCGTTTGCTCCTCCCTCAAAATCAGGATCATAGAATTGGACCTCATAATCTTCCCACGCACATATAGAACATATATAATGTGATCCGGGAAAGTCATTTGCTGGAAATGAAAAACTTTTACAAACAGGACATTCTATAGTTTTATTTTGTAACATTTCTTTAAAATATTTTCTTAAGTAATCTTCGTAATTATCAACTTCTTTTAATATAAAGTGATAATGCGAATCGGCTTCTTTAGTAAAATGAATAATCTCAACTTCTCCGAAAAAACCATATATATTATCTATAAAATCATTATCTACTCCGTCTAAAGCAGTAAGGTTTCCGCTTACATTTGATACCATATCGTTAGCACTTATTTGCCCTAAACGAAATCTTTTGAAAGTGCTCAGTACTCTATTTAAGAGCCTTATATTGTTTGAGTTATTCATACTTAGTTATTGATTTTGTTTGTTCTACCGGCTTTTCTTCTATTAACAGTTAACAAAAATTCCTTTAAAATAGTGATATAAGCATTCTATTTAAATGATAATAAGTAGTTTTTTAACAATAATAAATAAATTAATTGTTCTAATTTAATGAAATTCCTTAATTAAATGTAATTAATATAGCATAATAATATTAATTAATATTAAAGGAATAATATATGCATTATTTAGGATATGGTGGTATTTCTCTTGGATCGATCCTCGCAATAGTAATATCATTTAACGTAAACCATTTAATATTATGGGCTATTATTCACGGATTTTTTGGTTGGTTTTATATTGCGTATTATTTATTGTTCAGAAAATAAGTTAGGTTCTTGGCATTTTGGTTAAAGAATCGTCACCTGCTAATGAAATATCTATATTACTTTAATTTTCTAACTCAAATGGTGCTTGAAATAAAGTAACACCTAATTGGTTATTGATTGTATGATGATTAGCTAATTCTGAAGCAACCGAAATCTTTCCATTATTTAATTCAAATTCCCAATATACTGGGGTATGCCAGTGTTTACCATTCGCTTTTAAATTAGCAAAATCTTTTTTAAAGGTTGCTGAAGAAAAAGTTTTAGCAATTAAACGTCCATTATCAAAAGTTCCAACTGATTCAACAATTTGGGTTATATCAGGGAAACTTTTACGAAAATCGATAAGACCATAATGCAAATCATAAATAGTCTCGATATTAAGTATCGGATGTATAAATTTCCCTTTACCCTCAACATATTGTGCTACTTTATCCCATGAGCTATCTGGCTCAAAAAGTGCGTTAATAAAATTAGTTATCATTTTTTTTTCTGGATGCATAATAATTATTGATTTTTAAATTAATATTTGATATCACTTTTTAAATTTATTAGATACTACAAAACTTGGAGAATGGCAAGGTGATTAATATTGAAAGCTTATATAAAAAACCTTATGCATTAATTCCTTTTTCGGTTAAAAAAGCTCAAATAGAAGAAGCTATAGGTTCTTTTTTTGAATTCCTAAAACTTCCTGAGAATATAAAGCAGCATATAGATTTAAAAATTTCCCCTTTACATCGGAGAGGTGATATCGGTTTTAAGCATCGTAACCCTGAGGATGATATTTATAATGATAGTAAAGATTTTTTTCATTATCATCCAATTATTGAAAAGCACTATTTCGAGTTTATTAAGCAGTATGAAGTACTTAGAATATTTTTAAAAAATACTGGTTTATTATGGGATATTGTTTATTATACTATTAAAGATATATTAGCTAATTTTGAAAAAGACTATCCAAAATATTTGATACTGATACACCGCACATATTATTAAGGTTTCTCAAATATGATTATTCAGTATCGGGTCAGTATCTTGCAAAGCCTCACTTTGATTCAGGATCATTTACTATCGCAATAGCAGAAAGTAGTCCTGGTCTTCGAATTGGAACAAATCCTGAAGATTTGGAAGTTGTCAGACATGAAGAAAATAAAGCTATTTTCTTTATTTCTAGTAATTTTAGAAAAATAATTGATAATGAGCTACTAAAACCTGCATGGCATGATGTAATTCAATTAGATAAATCTGAGATTGGCAAGTCTTTTTCAAGATGGGCGATTGTGGCGTTTATTGATGGTCATTCAGTAGAAGCCTTACCAAGAAGTGAAACCCATAAATTTTTTGTAAACATATGAATAAAACTATTATTTCTTATTTTCTAATCTTTTTATTAACTTTCTGCTCTCAAGCTATGGGAAGTAGTGATAGACAAATATATGATCCAAAAGATACTAAGTTTTTAGAAGAAGCTGAAGGAAAAGAGGCTTTAAAATGGGCAAAGGAGCGTACAGAAAGAACTAAAAAATCTTTTAGCTCTATGCCGGAATATAAGCAGATAAAAAAAGAAATAGAATCTATATATTATGACCAAAGGAAAACTCCTTATGGTACTATCTACAACGGTTATGTGTATAATTTCTGGATGGATGAGAAAAACCCACAAGGTCTATGGCGTAGGACGTTAGTTCAAAATTATTCTAAAGATAAACCAGACTGGGAAGTTTTAATTGATTTTGATAAATTATCTAAAACTTTTGGAAAGAAAGTAATGCTCCGAGGTATTAACAGATGTTTTCAAAATTCAGATCGTTACTTAGTTATCATGTCATTTGGTGGTAAAGATGAAACCTTTTTTGCAGAATGGGATTTAAGTAAAAAAGATTTTGTAAAAAATGGTTTTGAACCGAAAACTAGCGACGGAAAATTACTAGAAGGAAAGTTTTCAAGTGCTAGTTGGGTCAACCAAGATACTGTTATTTCTAACTTTGTTTTGCATAAAGAAGATGTCACGGATTCATTATATCCTAACTCAGTATATATATGGAATCGAGGAGAGCCGATTGAAAAAGCTAAAAAAATAATTGAAATACCAAAAAAGTATATACGTGTTTCAGCCAGTAACCTTTTATCAGATTCTATTTCTTCATCTTTAATATTTATATCTGCTGATAAAGACTTCTATAATTATGATAATTATATTTTAGATGTTACAGATAAAGACCTAAAACTACAAAAAGTGGATATGCCGTCAGATGCAACTCCTCAAGGTTCTTTTAAGGAATATATATTTTGGTTATTACGTTCTGATTGGCAATTTAATGGTAATAACATAAAAGCTGGCTCGCTCGTTGCATTACATTGGCAAGATATTTTAAAATCTGATAAAGATAAAGCCAACCTGAAAATATTATTTACCCCAACAGATAGAGAAGTATTTGATTTTGTATCAGTAACTAAAGATACAGTATTTTTAGCTAGCTTTAACAATATTATTTCGAAAGTAGTAACATTTACTTTAGAAAATAATGAGTGGACAAAGCCGGTAACCTTAAAATTACCTTATGAAAAAGCAATTTTTGGTATTTTTTCTCATGATGAAGAAGAGGAAGCGTTAATTACTATAGAGAATTCTATAGTTCCTCCAACTATTTATTTATGGGATAAAAATCATCAATTAAATGTAATTAGGAAAGCTCTATATCCGTTTGATAGTGAAAATTATATTATGGATCAAAAAGAAGCTCTAAGCTCTGACGGAGTAAAAATACCATATTTTATTGTTTATAAAAAAGGTACAAAATTTGATGGTAAAAACCCTACATTACTAAGCGGCTATGGTGGATTCCAAGTAATAAATTCTCCTTATTTTTCACGTACAGAAAATGAAATATGGGTTAAAAACGGTGGAGTTAATGTACTTGCAAATATTAGAGGTGGTGGTGAGTTTGGTCCTGATTGGCATAAGTCAGCCCAAGGAAGAAAACGTCAAACTGGCTTTAATGATTTTATTGCTGTAGCAGAGGATTTAGTAAAGCAAAATATTACTAGCCCTGAATATTTAGGGATTCATGGAGGAAGTAGTGGCGGGTTGCTAGTAAGTGTTGCTATGATTCAGCGTCCTGATTTGTTTGGTGCGGTAGCATGTGAAGTGCCAATCCTTGATATGGTGCGTTATAAAGAATTTGGGGCAGGGCATTCATGGGTAACTGAGTATGGTGATCCAGAAAATCCTGAAGATTTAGGGTATATTAAAAAATATGCTCCATTAGAAAATTTATCTTCAACGCAAAAATATCCAACGGTGTTAATTACCGATTCGGTACTTGATCAGCGAGTGCATCCATGGCACGGACGAATTTTTGAGTATGTACTTGAGAAAAATCCTAATACTAATACTTATTTTTTAGAAAGTGATGATAGTGGACATGGTAGTGGTAGCGATTTAAAAGATAGTGCTGATTACTCTACTAATATCTTTACATTTTTTGCCAATACCCTGAAATTGAAGATTAAATAATATTTTATGTCATTCCCGCGAGGCATTGCCCGCGTGGATCATTTTCTCGTCATTGCGAGGAAAAACTGTAAGTTTTGACGAAGCAATCTTATCATTATTTCCTGAGATTGCCACGTCGCTTCGCTCCTCGCAATGACGACTTGGCATCCATGCAACAATGCCCGTTGTTGTATAGATTGAGAGTCCTCTGAGCTACGTGAATGAAATGCGTAGCAATTCAGAAAAATAATAAAAATGCTATGCATTTTACTATATTGCTTCCTTGATTATTACATAACCTTCTCGCAATGATGGATTCTTTTTAATAACTGTCCGGTACTATTCCGTATATCCTTTAAATTCCCTCCTAAACCCTCGTTTGGAAAGATGTCTATTAACTAAAAATCTCTTCTTTTTTCTGTACAAAAGGACGAGCATCATAAAATAATTCTATACGAGAAATAAGTCCGTCATTAAAAGATAACAGTGAAGCACCTCGAAAAATACCGATAGGTGCAGGGCAATCAAATTCGAGTGCTAACATCACTTTATCATTAGAAGAAAATTTTTCACTAATTGTAAGATTCTTAAAGAACATAGCAAAGTTTTTTGCCGCCTCGACAACTGATTCTTTACCATCCATAACTGATAACGGTCCTATAAAATGAATATTAGGATGCAAACACGAAGCCATTTCCTCAAATTTCTTGTTATTCATGGAAGTATAGTAAGTTATTGCTATATTTAGATTCTTATCAGACATATTATAATTTTCTATTAGTTTTTATACCTACAATATATTATTTAAAATATATTTAAAGAGAAAAATATGCTTACTGATATTATTTTCTAAAAAATATAAATGAGTCAATATACCGAAGCAGTAGAGCTTTTAGTGTTGTTCAATTAGTTCTTTTGCTAGTCCTGATAATTCTTCATTAATTTGATCAAAGCAGCTTAGCCAAGGAAAGTGTCCTGTGTTATATAATTCGACAATTTTTATATTAGGACGAGACCATTCTTTATCTTCCAAAAATAGTTCAATAGGAAGTAACCTATCATCATGGCTTCCAATAATTAATGTTGGTAATTTACTAGGTATCCAGCTATATTTATACGAGTTATGAAACTTTTGATCACCCCATATTTTGGTTTTTACACTATATGAAGAATTTTCCAATAAACGTGTTCCTGCTGGAATTTCATGCTCACAAAATAAATATGGAATATTTGCGTAAAAAAATGCTTTTAACTGATCATCCGTTGGGTTTGTATATAGCTCATTTATATCATTAGTTAAATTTCGTAGCTTATATTTTGTAGCAGTTTCTTTTAATAAATCTAACCAAGCATTACTCGGAGCACTATTCATTATAACTAAGCCGGTTAATAAATTTTCTAAATTATCTATAGTTAATGCAAACATACCACTAAAAGAATGGGTAACAAGTATGCAGGGTGCTAATTTAGTTACTACTTCTATTAAACCAGCTTTCCAATTTTCATAAGTTATTTCTTCAACATCACGATCATTGTTGCCATCCCCAGGAAAATCCCCGACAAATAATGAACCCGGCAATTTTAATTTTGATACAAAATCAATCAAGTAATTAGCTCCCATGCCAGGACCGCCAGAAAGGAAAAGCCAGTTAAGTTTATTAATAGTGTCTTCTTTTAGTTTATTTAATCTATAATTTTCTACGAATGAATAATTATTTTGTATTGCTTTCTCTTTCATGTAGCACCCTATAAAAGTAACTATTTAATTTTATACAATTTATGATATAAAAACTCAATATTTTATGCAACAATTTTTACGGATAGGAAATATTTTATTTTTTTAAGGATATAGCGAATAACGCTAATGCTAACCCATTTACAGTATGAGATATGTTTTTAAAAAATTAAAAGATAATGTATAAATAGTATATAATTCAACTTCTTTTACTATAGTAACCATAAAACTATAACTATTGTTTAGGAAATAGAAAGGCAAAAACATAAAAGCTTAGTAGATGAGATATTAAAATATGTTTAGTGATATTAAATATAAAATAGCTGCAATTGAAGATTTTCCGGTTATAAATAAATTATATGATGAAGTAGGATTTGTACATTCACATCCTAATAAAGATATTGTGATTATAGGGAAAAACAATGATGAAATTATTGCTTTAGGTAGAATTGTCAAGATTAATAACGATAATGCAGAGCTTGGCGGGATGTATGTAAAAGATGAGTGGCGAAGTCATGGCATAGCTAAATCAATTGTTACAAGGCTTTTAGAAATTTCTAAGGACTATAAATTCATTTTTTGTTTACCATTTCAAAGATTATTAAATTTTTATATGAAATTTGGGTTTATTAAACCAAAAGAGCATAATATACCTATTGAAATTGTTGAAAAACATAAATGGTGTAATAGTCAATATACCGAAGCAGTAGAGCTTTTAGTGTTAGATTCTAACCATATTTTAGAAATAGTAAAAGAAGTCAGAAAATGAAGCTTTTTAATCATGTTCAAATTAAAGTTAAAGATTTAAAGATAAGTCGTAAATTTTACGATTATGTTATGGCAACTTTAGGCTATCGAATTGTTCTAGAAATTAATGATGTTGTCATAGGCTATGGGACTAGCGTTCATGATATGTTTGAAATACGTCAATCTGATAAAAAATCCCTTTTATCTTAAGATATTCATTTAGCTTTTAATGCACCTAATAAAGAAAGTGTTGATATATTCTACCAGACTGCACTTGCAAATGGAGCAAAATGCAACGGTAAACTTGGTTTTAGACCTCAATATGAAGATAGATATTATGCAGCCTTTGTTATCGACCCAGATAATCATAATATCGAAGCAGTTTATTCTGAAAAAGCAAAATTTTAGTAATCTACTAATATAAATTAGGGAATTTTTATTGAAACGCAAGTTAACTTTTTAAAAACTGCAAAGCCTAATAATTCTTTATTAATTTGATCAAAGCAGCTTAGCCAAGGAAAGTGTCCTGTATTACGTAATTCGACAATTTTTATATTAGGACGAGACCATTCTTTATCTTTCAAAAATAGTTCAATAGGCAGCGATCTATCATCATGACTTCCAATAATTAAGGTCGGTAATTTACTAGGTATCCAGCTACATTTATAAGAATTATAAAAATTTTGACTAGCCCATATTCTTGTTTTTATGTTATATGAACAAAGCTCTAATAGCTTCTTTCCTGTAGGGATTTCGTGTTCACAAAATATATATGGAATATTTGCATAAATAAATGCCTTTAACTGATCATCCGTTGGGTTTGTATATAGCTTATTTATATCATTGGTTAAATCTGGTAAATTATATTTAGTAGCAGTTTTTTGTAATAATTCCCCCCATGAACTATTAGGGGCACTATTCATTATAACTAAGCCGGTTAATAAATTTTCTAAATTATCTATAGTTAATGCAAACATACCACTAAAAGAATGGGTAACAAGTATGCAAGGAGCTAATTTATTTATTACTTCTATTAAACCAGCTTTCCAATTTTCATAGCTTATTTCTTCAGTATTACGATTATTGCCATCCCCAGGAAAATCCCCAACAAATAATGAACCTGGTAAATCTAATTTTGATACGAAATCAATCAAATAATTAGAACCCATACCAGGACCACCAGGAAGAAAAAGCCAGTTAAGCTTATTGATAGGGTCTTCTTTTAGTTTATTTAACCTATAACTTTTTACGAATGAATAATTATTTTGTATTACTTCCTCTTTCATATAGCACCCTATAAAAATAACTATTTAATTTTATACAATTTATAATATAAAAACTCAATTTAATATATCTCATTTGCCCACGCTTTATAAAAAATTTACTTACTAAACAGTTAATTAATATAATTAAAATATTTTGTTATAATCATAAGTGGTAGTTATTACTAATTATTAAAACTTTCTATTATTCCTTTTAACCCTATACTAATCCTTACTTTTCTCAAATTACTCCTAAGTTATTAATTTATATCTTTGATTAAATTTCTATTGCATTCTTAAATCTTCTTATCTAGATTCTTCCCATAGCTAATTTTTAATAAAACATTAAAAATTATAGAACTTAATAAGGATATAGGTATGTTCAATTGGCTTCAAACTCCACAAAAAACAACAACAAAAGCCCCGCCTACTCCAAAAATAGTGCAGGCAAAAATACCATCTTCCCAAAAAGTAGAACTAACAAAAACACCAAATGAAAAGTTAATAGAATTTCTAGAGAAGAGAGAATTAAAGACACAAGCGAATAACTTAAGAAAAGATGCTACAAGGCTTTATCTTTCAAGTAACGACATAGGCGAAGCCGGAGCAACGGAACTCGCTAGAGTTCTAAAAGATAATTCTACTCTTACATCTCTTGATCTTGGAAATAACAACACAGGCAAATTGATATTAAAAACAATTGGAGAATATCTAGAAAGAAATAAAACTATAGCCGTGAAAAAAGCAGAAAGCTTAAATGCAGAGGGTAATAATTTATGCACTCAAAAAAAATACAGTGAAGCCATAGAAAAATATAAATCAGCAATAAAAATTAAGAAAGCACTTGAGCGATATAATTATACTAAAGAAAACTTATATGAGAAGAATAAAGAAAAAGCAGAAAAGAAATATGAAGAGCAACAGCAGGCTTTGAAGTTACAGCAAGTAGCTTTAGCAACGAATAAAAACAAGTTAGAAGATATAAAAGATTTAGCTAAAGAGGCAGATAAGCAAGATCAAACTCAAGCAAATCTTCCAGCGTCAGAAGAAAATCTTTATAAAGTATTACAAAAAATGCTTGAGATACAAAAGCTAGTAGAAAACACAGCCGATTTATATACGCATCCAATAAGTGAAAGTATAAAAGAGGTTATAAATAGAGATCAAATTACTAATGATATGTTAATCAATTTAGCAGGTAAACTTGATAAAGTATTAGAAGAGCAAACTATAATAAATGATCACTCATGTAAAGAAAAGCTTTTTATCTTCACCAAAATAGCAATAGATATAACAATTAAATTAGATGAGGACAAATCCATTAGTTCAAACAATAAAGCTATAATGCAAAACGTCATGAACAAAATAATAGATAGGGTAGCAAATTTAACAAATATATTTCTGATAGAAAAAATAACGACTAGTATAATAGAGCTTAAAACTGGAAAAATTACAAAAGGCAGGCTTTCAGATTTAGAAGAGGAAATAGAGGAACTTATACTTGAGCAAACTAATAAAGAAGCTAACATGATGCTAACTTGGTCAGTAAAAGAAATAGTTTATGATAAGCCGCTTTTGAATCATCCAAAATTGCTAGAGTTAGCTTTAAGCAAATTTAGCTTGCAAGAAATAGCTGAGTTGAGGGCTCTGTCCAAATAAGTGTGGGAATTTCTCAAAGGTTATATAAAAATATAATATAACAAAAGGAGAAATTATAATGCGCCAAAAACAAAATGAAGCAATGAATCAAGCGATAGATTTATTAATAAATAATGATACAG
>CAJYCS010000094.1:0-10882 GCA_913697995.1 Stiretrus anchorago | reverse complement strand
TAACATGCCTAAATTCTCTTTCTAGCCATTTATCGCCTAAGTTATAGGCATTCGATACTACCTCTACATTCTCCATTCTGTTACCTCTTTATATATAAACTATATATTATATATAGTTTATACTTGTGGGTAAAAGTAAGTCATTAATGTTATTGTTTATATTATATCATTCAAATTTCTTACTATTTTTTTGAAAATAGTTAATAAAAATTAAACTTAGATATTTTGTATTTACATAATAAATAATCCGATAAAAAAAGCAATATGATAAAAAATAATTTTAAAAATGCATATTTTAATATAAGATGATTAACTAGATTAAGTCCTCTGAACTTAATAATTAAACATGGAAATTTTATGACATTAGAAATAGGGAAAAAAGCTCATGACTTCTCTTTACATATAGGCAAAGAGAAAGTAATTAAATTATCTGATTTAAAAGGCAAATTTGTGGTGCTATATTTTTACCCAAAAGATGACACACCGGGGTGTACTTTAGAAGCACAAGATTTCAACAAGTTAAAACCAGAATTCGATAAGCTTAATGCAGTAATTATCGGGGTTTCAAAAGATAAACTCGACTCTCATGATAAGTTTAAAGAAAAATATTGTTTAGAATTTGATTTAGCTTCAGATGCAAATTCAAATTTATGCGAACAATATGGGGTATGGGTAGAGAAATCAATGTTTGGTAAAAAATATATGGGCATAGATAGAGCAACTTTCTTACTTGATAAGGAAAGTATTGTTAGGCATATTTGGCGTTCTGTCAATGCTAAAGGACATGCTCAGGAAGTATTAGACAAACTAAAATCATTGCAATAAACTAGGATTGTTAGCTAGACCCCGTGAATAAATCACGGGGTGACAATAATTACTCAATTTCACCTACTTATCTCTGCGGTTCGTCTAAATGATTTTTTTCATAATTTTCATGCCGCATTTGTGCTTCAATACATAATGTAGCTATTGGTCGTGCTTCTAACCTTTTTATACCTATAGGATTGCCTGTTTCTTCACAATAACCATATTCACCCTCTTCAATACGCTTTAATGCTTGCTCTATTTTTTCGCATAACTTACGATATCTGTCTCTAGTACGAAGTTCAAAAGCAGTTTCTGTTTCAGTAGTAGCACGATCATGAGGGTCTGATTCATTCCAATTTTCTTCTTTTAAATGATTCAAAGTTTCTTGAGATTCACTTAGTAAAGAATTTTTCCACTTTAAAAGTTTTTGCCTAAAATATTCTAAGTGATTTTTACACATATATTCTTCGTCTTTAGACGGCTTATATTCTTCAGGCAATGTAGTAATTTTAAACATATTCATAATCTCAATATTATCTATTTAGTACCTATACTTATAAGGTTTTAAATTAATATAATATATAACTTAAAATTAACGCAAGAAGATTATTAATATTAAATAACATTTTATTTTTTGATTGGATGTGCGGTAGCATATGCCGTTTCTAAATGCTTTATACTTGTTTTTGTATAGCTTTGTGTAGTTGAAAACTTTTATGTCCTAATAGCTCTTGAATAGAGCGTAAATCTGCCCCATTTTCTAGTAAATGCGAGGCAAAACTATGCCTAAATGAATGAGCACTTAAATGCTCAGGTAAACCATAAAACCGTTTCAACTTAATTAACTCACGGTTAAATACAGGAGGTTGCAATTTCTTACCTTGCTTCCCTCTAAATATTGGTTCATCATCTTTCAATTCATATGGTAATTTTTCTAAATATTCTGTGATCAAATTTCTAGCAATAGCAAGCCAAGGAATTACCCTCTCTTTACTTCCTTTACCCATTATTTTTATAAATTCTAAATTTTGTAAATGAAGCTTTGTAATCGATAAGGCTTCAGATATTCGTAAACCTGAAGCATATATAAGAACAAGTAATGCTTTATTTCTAATTTCTATCCACTGACTATTTCCATATTCTTCAATATGATCAAGTGATATATTTACCTCTTCTTCAGATAAGGCTTTTGGCAGTAATTTACTTTTTTTGGGAGATTTAATAGAAAAAACCACATGATTATGTAATTCAGCCGTCTTTTCTAAAAATTTATAAAAATTCTTTATGGCAGATAAACCACGGGCAATTGATGAAGTAACAAAATTATCACATTTTCTTTTAGCAAGCCAACTTCGCATTAATCTTATATCTGCTGCCTTAATATAATCCATTGTGACGATATCCGAATTATAATAATTCATGAACTCAAGGAAATGTTTAAGATCATTATTATAGGAAATCAGGGTATGATTAGAGTAATTTTTTTGCAAGCTGAGGTATTTTTGCCACTTAATTATTAATTCTTGTGTTTGCGTATCTAACATTTATAAAGCTTAATTAATTTTAATATTCACTTCCTATCTAACAATTATTGACTCGTAATTTTATAAATGTTAGCATGGACTAATGGGTTAAGGGTTCTTAACAAACCCACAAAACACACAGTCACTTATATTTTACAAAGTTTAATTTATTTTTAGGAGAAAAATAATGTTAAATAATACACAATTTTTAGATTTTATGAAATCTTATATGAATCCTGAACTTTATATGAGTTCTTTAAAAAATATGCCTAATATAGATTTTTCATCTACCACCGGAACAATGCAAAGAGCTTTAAATATTTTAGTAACAACAAATCAAATAGCTACTGAAAGCATGCAAAATTTGCTTAAGAAAAACTCCGAAATGATACAACATAATGTTAATACCATTTTGAATTCTACTAAAGAAGCAATGGGTACTAATGATTTTAAGCAAGCTAGCGATTGTCACCAAAAATGTTTCAAATCTATTTATGAAACATCTATGAATAACGCTAAAGAAATTGCAAATATTGCCTATGAATCTTCAGCAAAAATACTAGAAGCAGTAAATAAGAATATTTCTGAAAATGTTCATCAAGCTTCTTCTAATATGCAAAATATGGCACAACAAGCACAAAAAAACGTATTTAATAAAAAGCCTGCTTAGATTTTAATCTACATGTCATTCCCGCGTGAGGCTTGCTTGCGTAGATCGAAAAACGCCCTCGGTGTCATCTAGTTGCTTGACCACGGCATCCAGAAAATAATAAAAAATACTAATTTTATTAGTATTTTTTAGCTGGATCCCGTGAATAAATCACGGGATGACAGGGGAAAATGATCCACGCAGGGCAAGCCTCACGCGGGAATGACATAAAAAAAACCATATAACAATCCTATCCATTCCTTGCTTTTCTACTGAGCCAGTTTTGTAGATAAGAATCTGCAAGCTCAGCATCTTCTATAACGATTACATTTTCTGCATTACGTTTATCAGCAGCGGCAGTAAAATTAAATGAGCCGGTTATAACTTTCTTTTTATCGATAATTATAACTTTATTATGAGCAATACCCGGAACTTTATCTATTCCTACTTCAATTTTTGCTCGTTGTAATTCGTGTAATTTAGAAAATTTTTGCTTTAAATTACTACGATCAAGTAAGATTTTAACCTTTACACCACGTGCTTGAGCATCAATTAAAGCGGCAGTAATTAACGAATCGCTCATACCATATGCATGCATATAAATAGACTTTTTAGCCGTATCAATCTGATCTGCTATAAATTTAGTGCAACCTGATGGGGGAGTAAAACATGTACTAACTTTACTTCTAGAAAGCTGCGAAATATTGTAATGCTTTATTTTTGGAGGCGGTGTATGCGATATTTTGAACTGATTTATTAGATCAGTTCCATAATCTGAATATCCTAAAACACCTATTGATATGCCTAAAATAAAGGCAATAAATATTTCCGTAAATTTTTTATTTTTTCTCTTCACAAACTTTTTTATTTTTTAACGTAACTTCCTGGTGCTTCTTCAATTGCTATTAAATTTTTATAATCTAAAGATTTTACTAGTTCAGTATTATTTTTGATAAGCCAATTAAGCCAGCAATCCCACCATGAACCTTTATGTTCCGTAGCTTTCAAAAGCCATTCTCTACTATTTAAACTTAAATCATCATTAAGTCTATAATTATATTTAGTAGTTTTTGGAGGATTAACCACCCCTGCTACATGCCCTGAATCAGTTAGGCAAAAAATCTTGTCACCATTTATTAATTTCATTCCATCATATATTAAACGCCAAGGTGCGATATGATCCTCCTTAGCTGCCACAAAGAAAGAATTACAATCAACTTTACCAAGATCTATCTTAGTTCCTAATACATCTAAAGTATTAGGCTCTTTTAGTAAATTATTATAATAGGTATTTTGTAAATATTCCTGATACATTCTTGCCGGTAAATTTGTAGAATCAGCATTCCAATATAACAAATCAAAAGGCATAGGATTTTTGCCAAGTAAATAATTATTTACAAAAAATGTCCAAATTAATTCGTTAGCTCTTAGTAAACTAAAGGTATTTGATAAATATTTTCCATCAAAATATCCTTTCAAATCCATATCCTCTTTAATATACTTCATTGTATTTTCATTAAAAAATACTCCAAGCTCACCAGGACTAGTATAATCAAGCAAGGTGGTAAAGAACGTAGCACTATTAGTGCAATCTAGTTTTTTTACTTTTAAATAAGCAAGAATAATAGCAAGAAATGTTCCGCCCATGCAATATCCAACGAAGTCAATTTTTTTAAAGCCAAGCTTTCTAATATATTCAATAGGTGCTAAAATTCCATCTTGTAAGTAATCATCAAAGCCTTTTTCTGCTAAAGATGAATCCGGATTAACCCATGAAATAAGGAAAACTTGAAAATTATTTTCTACTAAAAAAGATATTAATGAATTATGTGAGGATAAATCGAGAATATAATATTTATTTATGCAAGGGGGAATAATTAGTATCGGAATCTTATGTACTTTTGCTTTCGGTTCATAGCATATTAGTTGCATCAAATCATTTTGAAATATAACTTTTCCTTTTGTTGTCGTAATATTCTCACCAAGCTTAAAAGCTGATTTATCGGTAGTTCTAATATTTAATATATCACCTGAATTTTTTATATCTCTTAGGAAATTTTCAAGCCCTTGTACTAAATTCTGCCCTCCGCTTTCCAAAGTTTCACGCAAAACTTTTGGATTACAAAAAGCAAAATTTGATGGCGAAAAAGCATCAATAAAATGCCTAGTTAAAAAATCTAAATGTTGCTTAAGGTCATCTGATAATTCATATTGATCGATATTTTTCTTAAGCCATTCAGCAGATAGTAGATAATATTGTTTAACAAAATCAAAATAAGCATTCTCTTCCCACAAAGAATCTTTAAATCTTTTATCACGATTATCCGGAGAAAATATAGCTTTTGCCGGGCTACCAACAAATTTCGCAAAGGCATTCGTAGTAAGCTCTCTTAACTTTTCAATATACTGGGCATTAATACTACAAAATTTTTCAGGATTTGCCCAAAATTGTTCTACCATTAAGGTAGCGATAATTCTGTTCTTATCACTATTAATTAAATTTTGTGGTATTATACTACCCTTGCCCTGCATTAAATGCACGATCAGTTCTTGATATTTATCAGCTATTTCTTTGAAATTATTGATAATCATTTCGTGTGGTATGTTGTACATAGCTCAGTTCCATCTTTGTCATCCCGTGGCTTGACCACGGGATCCAGTAAAAATAAAAAAAACACAGTAACTTTTAAAAATTAAAGCTCGATTTCTCTCGCTTTATGCTGGATCCCGTGGACAAGCCACGGGATGACATATTATATCTCTAGACTATCCCACATATCATTTATCTTGTCGATAACTTCCTGATCCATTTCGATTTTTTTACCCCATTTTCTGTTTGTCTCAGGGTATATTTTATCTGTTGCATCTATTCCCATTTTGCTACCAAGTCCTGACTCTGGTGATGCAAAATCTAAATAATCTATTGGGGAGTTTTCTATGAAAGTTGTATCACGCTTTGGATCAACTCTTGTTGAGATTGCCCAAATTACTTCCTGCCAGTTACGAATATCAATATCATCATCGACAACGATAATAAATTTGCTATACATGAATTGCCGTAAATAAGACCACACACCAAGCATTATTCTTTTAGCATGACCAGGATAAGACTTTTTAATTGATACTACCGCAACCCTATATGAACAACCTTCAGGGGGCAGCCAAAAATCAACAATTTCTGGATATTGTTGCTGAATAAGAGGGATAAAAATCTCATTTAATGCTTCACCAAGTATTGATGGCTCATCTGGCGGTTTGCCTGTATAAGTACTCAAATATACAGGATTTTTTTTCATCGTTATTGCTGTTACAGTAAATACTGGGAATTCTTCAACATCATTGTAATATCCGGTATGGTCACCAAAAGGACCTTCGGGTAAATACTCATCTAGACTAACATACCCCTCAAGCACTATTTCACTATGTGCTGGAACTTTTAAATCAATGGTTTTACACTTTACCAGCTCTACTTTTTCATTACCAAGCAACCCAGCAAAATTATATTCCGAAATATTTTCTGGTATCGGCATTACTGCTGCCATAGTTACTGCCGGATTTGCCCCAATAACGATAGCAGCTGGAAAAGGCTCTCTTTTTGCTCCTTTCCAACGTTTGTGATGCTCTGCACCACCTCGCAGCTTAAGCCATCGCATCAATAATTTATTTTCCGAAATAACCTGCATTCTATATATGCCGAGATTATAATTATCAACCTTTTCATCGGTTGGTCCTTTAGTTACAACTATAGACCACGTAATTAAAGGTGAAATATCAAGAGACCAACATTTTTGGATTGGTAATATATTAAGGTCAGGCTTGTCAATAATAATCTCATGGCAAGCGGCTTTTGAAACAATTTTAGGCGACATAGCAAAGATACGCTTTGCTAGCGGTAACATCGATAATGTTTCTTTAAAAGATGATGGTGGTTGCGGTTGTTTAAGAAATGCAAGTAAAACTCCTAGCTCTCTTAATTCCTGAATATTCTGAAGCTTAAGCCCCATGCAAATACGATTGATACTAGCATAAAGGTTGGTTAAAACAGGTATTGTAGATTTACTGCCGTCAGATTTTATAACATTCTCAAAAAGTAAAGCAGGACCATTTTGCTCCAACGCTCTTCTGCTGATTTCAGTAATTTCTAGATCAGTTTTAACTTCAACAGAAATACGCTTTAATTCACCGTTTTTTTCTAACAATTTCAAAAACTCGGGTAAATCTCTAAAGCTCATATGTTGTTTTGTTATTGGATACTAATTGTCATACCGCGGCTTGACCGCGGTATCTTAGGATGCAGTCTGTGACATAAGACCCCGCGGTCAAGCCGCGGGGTGACACAACTCATTTACATAGTCTTCACTTTCATATCATTTTGCTTGATCGTATAGTTAATCAATTCATCAATTATAGAATTTTTAATAGTGTTTACTATATTTTTTTCTGAGTTGGTTCTAATATTTTTAGCTACCTGCTCATCTATATTTGTAGATTTAATATGGGCAAAATATAAGTCATCACCTACCTGAAATACAGGAGTATTAGCACCTATTTTAGTGTTAAAAATGGATAATAATATTTCAGGAGTTAACATCTGATCATTTTCCATTTCTGATCTTATATAAGTCTTGTTACGTATTTTAGCATTTGATGCTTTATCTTCTGTATCAAAATTATCTTCTTTTGCTAAATCTTTCATAATTTTTATATTCAGATCAGCAAGATATTGCTTGATCCAAGTGCTATTTATCTGTTCTTTAATACTATCAAATTCAGGTATTTTTGCTGGATTTATAGATTTTAATTCAACAAGTACTAGATAGCTTTTATCTTCTGCCTCAATCGGATAAGATAATTCTCCCTCACTAAGCTCAAAAATACTATCGGCATTTTCGGCAATTATTTTGTCTTCGATCAAATCGGCATAGCTTATATTATTGATATTGTTAATAGGCAGCTCATATTTTTCTGCGATTTCAACTAAGCTAGAGCCAGCTGCAACATCATCTTCTAAATTTTTAGCAAGCTCCATATTTAGTATATCAATTTTTTGAGATTCTATTTGTTCATATAATTGCTTTTGTACATCCTCAAAACTTTGTTCTCCAAATTCCTCTTTATTCTCATTATAAAATTCTAATAATTCTTCTTTAGTAACTTGGATTTTCTTTTGTAAGTTTTCAGTAGTAACTTTTATATATGAAAAGCTACGCTTCTCGGGTATTTCAAATGAAGATTTGTTATTTTGATAAAAATCCTTTAATTCTTGATCAGAAGGAACTGGGATTTGTAAATCTTTTGGCTTGTTTTGTAGATTCATTTGTACTAATTCTACTTCTCTTTTTTCAGCCATATAATTTACTATGTTATCAGTCATAGCTTTCGGAACATAAAAGCTATCTAAAAAAGTACCAGCAAAAATATTTTTTAAAGCTTTTTCTTTAAAATTTACTAAATATTTTTCTTCATCTGTATAAGAATTTCTAAAATAAGTTTTAAAGAGCTTTATATCGAAAATTCCTTGATCATTTTTAAAAACTGGTGATTCTTTTACTAAATTTTTTACAGTATCATCGCTTATATCAAAATCATAATAGCTAACTAGATAATCTAAGATATTCTCAAAAACAAGCCTTTTTAAGATTCTATTATCTATGTTTAATTGTGCTATTTCTTCTTCCGTTAGGCTCACTCCTACTTGTTTAGATATAGCGTTAATTTCTAAAGATTTTGCCCGCAGAAAATCTTCTTGCGATATGTTTTTCGCATGAGAAAAAGTTACGATATCGCCACCACCTCTTCCATGTAATACATCTTTAATGCCAAAGCCAACAAAGGCAAAAACGATCATTGCGAATAAAACCCGCATTATAAAACTATCGGCAGTTTTTCTAATATTATTTAACATAATTTTTTATTTAAAATTCTTAGTGTCATCTTGTACATTATAAAGCAAAAAAACCTACATAGTCAAACTATATAGGTTTTTTATTACGTATGTGTCATGCCGTATGGATCAATTTCCCCGTCTGAGCTAAGGAAATTACGAAGTAACTTGTACGTACGCAATCTTAGGATGCTTGACAAGATTGCCACGTCAATACTTTGTATCTCCTCGCAATGACAGGGAAAATGATGCACACGAACAAGCCACCATGGGGTGACAAAGGAAAAACTGATACACGCAACAATACTTTTTCACAATAACGACTCTTGAGTCGTACAATAATATTTTTAGTAAGGAATAATCGAGAAATAAGGATGGTGACCCCTACGGGACTCGAACCCGTGTTCCCACCGTGAAAGGGTGGTGTCCTAACCGCTAGACGAAGGGGCCTTTAAGAAATATTATTATACTTTGTCATCCCCGCAAGGCGTTGCCTGAGTGGATCCATTTTTCCGTCATTGCGAGCGACTAAAAAGAGCGTGGCAATCTCAGGATGCTTGACAAGATTGCCACGTCGATACTTTGTATCTCCTCGCAATGACGACTCTATATCCACATCCACTTAAGCAAGCCTTACGGGGTGACAGATAATATAACAATGCACTTTAATTACAATAACTTCAAAGGTTTTATACAATATCTTTTTAAGTATTGCAAGCAAAATTATAGATTTACTTTAAGTTTAATACTACCTTGATGGCTATGATAACGTTTATTCAAATAATAGTTATAATCCAACGAAATAATCGTATTCTTAACACTTCCTATAATTCCGCCACCTAAATTATAGGCTGTTTTTGCTTGTTTCGGTATTATATGATTTTGCGTAAATTTATTACCTTGTATTTGAATAGTTCTACTTACTCTCTGAGTTTTTTCATTGAAATTATGCTCTATGGAACTATGCAGCGTAAGCCCTAAATTATTATTTTTTAAAGGTATTTTCGTTTTAGCACCGATAATTCCTGATAATATATTATTTTCTTTCGTTGCAAGAGCTATTTCTTGGATACTAATACCTGTTTCATTATATACACCATCTCGTGATTTTCCGTATCTTAAACCGATATTTGGCGTAACAATTATATTATTTTTAGTCAGATAATTATAATTGAGTAAAGTTTCTGCATTATAGCTATGGTTACGATGTTTTACATTACTCTTAAATTTAGTATTATTAAATAAATAAGTAGTTTTATTTTTAATAAAGTTCTTAGAAGCAGAAACTAAACCTTGCAATACAAAATTTTTCGGTAATTCTTTTTGCCCATAGATAGAAACTATATGACTTTTAATAATTTCTTTATCATTATTATTGTTATTTTTAAACTTAAATACTGAATGAACGTTACTATAAGCGATACCTATAATATTATTATCGATCTCAACGTCGAAACCAACAGTACCACCTTTATTAATACCTCTATAGCCATTAATATTATTAACTCTACCTTGGTTATTAACACCGTACATAGTACGCATCCATAGACCTCTTTTAACTGGTGACTCTTCATCACCAGCTGCTATAGCAGCGTTATTATCTTCATTAATTTTAACTACTGCAATAGAATCAAGTCTAGTAAAAATAGAATCTTTCGTCACTTTCTGAACAGTTTGAATTTGTTGATTAGTAGTAGGAGTAATTGCCGCAACACTCTTTTTTACTTCTTCTACTGCTTGCGGAAGAGGGATAGTTGTAATTGCATCAATCTTTTTAAGCGGTTTACTATATTCTAAATCTTCTTCTATACCTGAATCATAATCATCATCACTATCTATTAATTTTAAAAAGCTATCTTCATCCTTTTCGCCACTCTTTAACCCTTACTTTTACCCACAAGTATAAACTATATATAATATATAGTTTATATATAAAGAGGTAACAGAATGGAGAATGTAGAGGTAGTATCGAATGCCTATAACTTAGGCGATAAATGGCTAGAAAGAGAATTTAGGCAT
>CAJYCS010000093.1:0-12698 GCA_913697995.1 Stiretrus anchorago | reverse complement strand
TAAATAATATACAGTTATGATACATCTTTTCATGTTGAGTTACTGATCTTTTATTAAAAAATCTATCATAACTCAACATTAATCACCTTTAAACCCTATATCTCTAACCTTTCTATCTATCCCTTATCCTAAATTAGCGTAAATAATGTTAATTTTTTCTTAAAAAAGAAATTTAAATTAACTATTTGGAGCATATTATATCTATTTTTACTTTTTAAGTCAATATAATATTAATAAATTAATTATATGTTAACTAGAAAGATTAGAGAAAGATGGTATTATCAAGAGAGGATTCAAGTAAATAAAAAATTTAATCTACTATTTTGCAGCACGTTTTAATCTATCATTGATAGCAACACCTATATTTATCAAAGGTATAGGAGCAACCGCTATATATTCTATATTATGAGCAGCAGCATAATCATCTAATAATCTCAAATAGGCATAAAGATTGGCTGCTGCTTCTGTAAGGTCGCCTTTACTGCTTAAGTTTAATGAATATTCCCCTTTAAGATTGCTATCACCGAAATTTAATCCAATTTCTTTATCATTTAAGTTTGTAGTATTTAATCTAATCGATACTGTTGGGGAATAATGTTTCTCAAGCATCCCTGGAGCTTTAATATTAATATTTTTCGATGCTTTATTAATTTTAATATCAAGTGTTGCTTCTAACACTTCGGCAGTGATAAATCCCTCTCTAAGAATAGTAATTATATCAGTTGTAGTATCGACGATAGTTGATTCTAAACCATATTTAGATTGATAATGTTTGTCTGTTAGAATAAAAATTTCTTCATTATCATTAAAATGCTTTGTAACATGATCTAGCCTAGTCGGGCTTATATAATTTGAAGGATTAGCACTTGGAGCAGCTATTGGCTTTCCGGATTGTTTAATAAGTTCCAATGCTAATGGGTGGGATGGTATACGAATCGCTATAGTTTTAAGTCCTGCCGTAACTGCCGGTGCAATATTTGCATTTTCTTTTAACGGAACAACTATAGACAAAGGACCAGACCAAAATTTTTCTGCTATTTTTTCGGCTATGTAATTAAACTCTCCTATTTCTTTTGCTTGCTCTATAGATGAGACATGTACGATAAGTGGGTTGACAGCAGGACGATTTTTAAATTGAAAGATTTTTAAACATGCTTCTTGATTAGTAGCATCCGCTCCTATTCCATATACTGTTTCGGTCGGAAAAATCACGACTTTACCGGAGATTATAAATTGAACTGCTTGTTTTATCATAAGCGGTTAAATTTAGCAATCTTATGAAATAATTTGCAAACATTTTGTAATATTAACAACCGATTTTTGGCAATTTTTTGGTCACTATCATTAACAAGTACATTATCAAAAAAGCTAGTAATCGGAGTTAATAGAGTCTGCAATAGATTTAATGCCTTATCATAATCTTTATCAACAATTTGCAGTGAAAGCTTTTGAGTTACTTCAAATAACTCCTTTTCAGGTTGAGTACTAAATATACTAGGCTCAACAGCACCATCAATATTTTGGCTTCCAAGTATGTTACTTGCTCGTTTATAAGCATTTAATAATTGCTTTCCGTCTTCTTTTTCTAAAAACTCTTTCAACGCATCAAGCTTAAATTTTATATTTGCTAAATTTAAATCAAGAACAGCATTAATTAGCGAAATATCATATTCATTTTTAAAATAAAATTTCGCTCTTTCCTCAAAAAATGATATTATTAAATCCTTATCTTTATCAGATGAATATAATTTCAAAGAAAAATCAACTAAACTATTTAAATTCAGCTCTAATTTATTCTCAATTATTATTCTTATTATGCCTAATACCTGACGTCTTAACGCATATGGATCACCGGAACCTGTTGGGGCTTCACCAGCTATCATTAAACCTACTAAACTATCTAATTTATCCGCAATCGCAAGCAAAGCAGCATTACCAACCGGTACGCTATCACTCAAACCTTGCGGCTTATAATGATCTCTGATTGCTACGGCTATTTCTTCATTTAGGTTTTCATGTTTTGCATAGTAATAACCCATAATACCTTGTAGTTCAGGGAATTCTCCAACCATTTCAGAAACAAGATCACTTTTACAAAGTTTAGCTGCCGTAATTAAATCTTTATTATCCGGATCGATATATTTACAAATATTATTAATACGCTCTACTTTTTCCTTTAAACTACCAAGCTTTGTGTGAAATGTTACAGCTGCAAGCTTTTCTAAATTTGCTTCTAAAGTTTTAGATATATCTTGCTTGTAAAAATATAAAGCATCAGAAAGCCTTGCCGATAATACTTTCTCGTTACCTTGTACGACTAGCTTGCTATTGGCAAACTGCCCGTTACTAACGAAAAGGAAATATGGGGCAAAATTTTCTGATCTGTCAAATAAACAGAAATATTTCTGGTGAGTACGCATTGAAGAAATTAGCACTTCTTTAGGCAACTCTAAAAACTTTTGCGGTATTGCTCCGCATAATACTACCGGAAATTCGCTAAGCCCTGCTACTTCCTCGACTAATCTTAAATCTTCTTTTATGGTTAAATTATGAGAATTTGCTTGCTCTAATAAACTAGTTTTAATTATTTCTTCTCGCTTCAATCTTTCTAAAATCACATAATTTTCTGTGAGTTTAGTTTTATAATCCTCAAAATCTGTTACTTCGAGTTTTTTATTATCAGTAAGGCGATGCCCAAAAGTGACGTTATTAGCGGCTAAATGCCCAAATTGCAGAGGTAATATTTCGCCATCAAATATGCATAAAATATTTCGTAGCGGTCTAATCCATTTTATATTGTAATTCCCCCAAAACATAGATTTTGCCCAGCTATATTTATTAATAGCTTCTACAATAATTTTAGGCAAAATTTCTTTTATTTGTCTTTCTTCTACTTTTTTAATGTAGAAATAATATAATTGGTTATTAATTAACTTAGTTGAAAGCTCTAATTTGCTAACATTGTGAGCTTTACAAAAGCCATTAATTGCAGCTTCCGGTGCTTCTGTACTCGGTCCTTTAATCTCTATTTCTTTTGGTAACGTTACTTTCGGCAAATGTGTAGCATACAGCGTTATCCTGCGAGGTCCTGAAAATACTTGTATTTTTGCGAAAATTTCATTTTCTTCAAAAATCTTCGTAAATATATTTAAATAACCCTCTTCTGCATCTTTTTGCATAAAAGCCGGTATTTCTTCACTAAATAGCTCTAATAATAATTCACTCACCGCTCATCTCCAACCATTTCATACAACAAATTTTAGCTAAATGACGCACTTTTAAAACATATGAAGCACGCTCGGTTACGCTAATTATACCTAACGCATTCAATTGGTTAAATGCATGACTTGCTTTAAGGCATTCATCATAAGCCGGCATAGGTAATTTTGCTTTTACTAATCGCTCGCATTGTTCTTCACTATCTTTAAAATGCCGCAGTAACATCTCGCTATCGGCAAGCTCTAAATTATATTTCGAAAATTGCCGCTCAGCTTCAAAATCAACTTCACCATACTTTAAAGCTTTTTCGCCTGTTTGACCATTCCAATCAAGTTCCTTTACCTCATCAATACCTTGGATATATAAAGCGAGACGCTCTAAACCGTAAGTAATTTCACCAGCAACTGGTCTACATTCAATACCACCTATTTGCTGCATATAAGTAAACTGAGATACTTCCATACCGTCACACCATACTTCCCAGCCAAGCCCCGCAGCACCAAGCGTTGGCGACTCCCAATCATCTTCAACAAACCTAATATCGTGAGCTTTTAAATCTATCCCTAAGCATTCCAAACTTTTAAGATATAGCTCCTGAATATTGTCGGGTGAGGGCTTTAAGATAACTTGAAATTGGTAATAATGCTGCATTCTGTTAGGGTGCATGCCATACCTGCTATCCCCAGGTCTTCTTGACGGCTGTACGTAAGCGACAGACCAAGGCTTTGGACCAAGACAACGAAGCACTGTTGCAGGGTGAAACGTACCCGCTCCAACATGGGCATCGTAAGGCTGCAAAATCGCACATCCATAATCCTGCCAATAATTCTGCAAGGTTAGTATAATTTGCTGAAATGATAGTTTTTTCATAAGGCGTTGTTATCGGGAAAGAAAATTTTGATCAATTAAAAGGATCGAATATTTTGATATTAAACATATTATAATGCTTGGTATTTCTAGTAACTAATATCATATTGTTTTGTTTTGCTTGTGCAGCTATTAAAGCATCAATCGCATTAGTACCATCTATACTCATTAATTCACCCCATTCTTCACATATCTCTTTATCAATATTAAGAATTCTTTCATTATAATCTATGATTAGTTCTTCTAACCATTTTTTTAATTTTAGACTTGCTACTGAATCATTTTTGGATAATTTTAGCATACCTTTTCTTATTTCACCAATAGTAATACAACTTATATGTAATTGACTATAATGAACAACTGAAAACCATGCTACTACTTGAGGATTGGGTTTTTTCTTTTGGATTTCGGATACAACATTAGTATCTAATAAATATTTCATAATTCAAAATCTCTTGCCTTTCCTTGTACTCTTTCAATAACTAAATCATCTGTCTTAGGTATACTTAATAAATATTCTTTGAAATCAAGTTTTTGTTTAGTAAGTTGTTCATAGTATTTCATACTAATAACTACAACTGCTTCTTCTCCCCTTTTTGTAATACATTGAGGTGTACCTTGCATTGCTGTATCAACAATATTACTTAGCTTATTTTTTGCTTCGTGTAATTGCCATTTATTCATATTTAAGCTCCTACATGTCTAGATTAGCTAGATTATTATAACATAGATTATTTGTTTATGTAAATAGTTTTATAAGGCTTATGTGATATCGTCATTGTGAAAGAGTGGGGCAACCCAAAAACTTTTGGGTCACCAAATTGATGCTATGACAGGAAGTAAATAAAAATTATTACATAGCAGTAATGCGTTGCTCTTCTGATTCTAATAATTTTTCTAATTCTTTTCTGTTATATTTTTTCTCTTTGAGATTTACTGCATTATCAAAAATATGTTGTACCGCTTTTTCTTCTAACGCAGGTCCTTTAAGCTGCTCAACAGCTCTAGGGTTATTTTTATAAAAATCAAACAACATATTTTCTTGACCAGGAAAGCTACGTGCGTGCTGCATAATAATTCTGCGAAGATCATCAGGCTCTACTTGTAAATTTTTATCTTTTGCATATTCTGCAAGCATTAACCCAATTCTAACACGACGTAATGCTAATTTATCATAGTATTCTTTTACTTGTTCTGGTGATTTATCTTTGAATACAGAATCATCTTGCTCGCTTTTGTCAGTTTCAGATTTCAAGATATTTTTTTCTTGATCTAATAAAGATTCAGGCACGTCAAAATCTAACAATTTTTCTAGCTGATCAAATAAATTCATTTTCATGATAGTAGAAATAGCTTCTTCCGACTCATTTTCTATTTTTTTGGTAAAGTGAGTGCGTAGCTCTTCAAGGCCATTGCTTTGGAATTTTTTAGCAAACTCATCATCAATGACTGTAGGTTCTGCAGTATGAACAGCTTTAACCTGGACTACAAAACGAGCATCCTTGCCAGCTAAATCTTTAGCATGATAATTTTCAGGAAAAGTTACATTAACTTCTACTTCACTACCAGCTTTAGAACCTATTAATTGCTTTTCAAAACCAGGAATAAGTGCATTGCTACCAATAACTACTTTAAAATCTGTAAGTTTGCCACCTTCGAAAGCTTCATCTTTAACATAACCAACTGCATCCATGGTAATTTGATCACCATCTTTAGCTTTTGCTTTACTTTCTTTGGTATAACTTTTCATCATTTCCGCAAGCTTTTTGAGTTGTTCTTCAACATCATCAGAACTTACTTCTAATTTTGGACGATTTATAGATATTTTCTTTAAATCTGGAATATCAATTTTAGGCAATAATTCCATTTTTATTGTAAATTCTAAAGGCTTATTAGGTTCGTTTTGCAAATCATCAATTTTTGGTCTGCCGATAATATTTAAATTATGCTCCTTAATAACATGATTTACTGAATCATTAATTCTTTTTTCTATTATATCATTTCTGACAGAAGCACCATATTTTTTCTCAACAATTGCAATAGGTACTTTACCAGCTCTAAAACCTGCTATTTTGACCTTTTTTGTTAAGTCAACCAGCTCTTTTTGAATATCATTATCTATTTCACTTAAAGGAGTTGAAATTTTAATATGAAAATCTAGCCCTTCATTTTTTAATATGGTAGTTGCCATTTGTAATAATCCGTTATTTATAAATAATTCAGCATATTAGTTTGCTTATCAAAATAAACTATAGAGCCAAAATATGCAATAGTTTTTGTAAACCAGACATAAGTAGGTTAAGAAACTAGAATTACCAAACTATTACATCTCAATAATTTATAAAACTTGAATAAGTTTAAGATTTTACAATTTAAACTTGTATTTATATCTGATATAATTCTAAGGATTTTTTTAACAATTTACTAAATATGCAAGAAAAAACCAAAGCCTTTAACGTGTTAAAAACTCTATATAGTTTCCAAGATACTTTATCGAAGCTAATAGAGGATGAGCAAATTAAAGCCTTATCTTTAGACGAGTATTATATAAAATTACAGATATTACTTAGCGAAGATAATGACTCGGTCAAAGCAGCATTACATGATAAAGTTACCGGCGAAAAGAAACCGGTAGAAATAGAAAATATTTTTAAAGCTATAGATGTAGAAAATAGGATAAGAGAGCTACTTGAAAAGAATTATCAAGTTAAAGAAGATATAATTAAGCCACTAATCGAAGAAGAAAATAAGCTGAATCTACTTTACAGAAATATACCTAATAAAAGTGAATTGGAAATAAAGTATATAGCCGAATCAATAAACAGAATACAAGCGGATGTCGGTAAAGTGCTGTTACTAGGTGGGGCAGGGATAGGCAAAACTACGTTAATGCACTACCTATCTTATAAATGGGGCAAAGATAATTTATGGAATGATAAATTTGATTATGTCTTTAGAATTAAGTTAAAGGAATTACTAAATGAAAATTGGAGTAGAGAATACGAAGCTAAGGAGCTGCGTCAAAACAAACTAGCCTGTTTCATTCATTATTGCTTGAATTTAGAAAATATAGAACCGCACGAAATAATCAATATAAGCAACAAAGATAGAGTATTATTATTGCTTGACGGTTACGATGAAGTAGCATTTTTATCCCAAGATAATCGTGATTACCGAGATATTATGGAGGCAGTATTTCAGTATAAAAACGTAATAATGAGCTCTAGACCTAATGCAATTACAGAAAATATTAACAATAAGTTTGAACGCAAGGTAGAAAATACGGGATGGGATAGTGAAAGGATAGAGAAATATGTATATAAGAGTTTTGAACATGATCAAACGCTTGGAACACAATTAAAAAGTTTTTTAGATACTCATAGCCAAATAGAGATATGCGAAGTGCCAATTAATACG
Source organism: Stiretrus anchorago (assembly GCA_913697995.1). Lineage (NCBI taxonomy): Eukaryota > Metazoa > Arthropoda > Insecta > Hemiptera > Pentatomidae > Stiretrus > Stiretrus anchorago. The sequence goes on along the minus strand of CAJYCS010000093.1, from coordinate 5,195 downwards.
GCTTTGATATGTTTAATTTGGAGCGATCCAAAGATAAGGGATAAGTTCCGAGAAAGCGGCAATGAAGATTTTAATATAAGTCGCTTATACAGCGAAATAACATACTGGCTTAATAATAGGTATCTAGCAAAAACCCAGCATAAATACCAGCATAAATATAAGAGTAAAACAGAAGCTAATAATCATTTAAAAAATATAATGAGTTTTTTAGAACAAATAGCTTATGAATCACTTAGCACAACAGGGAAGTTAGTAGAAAATAAACGAGTAGAAAACAACAAAGACACACTAGACATAGACGAAGTTATAGAACAAGGATTATTAAGAAGAGAGGGACAAAATTATCAATTTATTCACTTAACCTTTCAAGAATTTTTAGCTGCCCGTTATCTAAAAAATCAGTTATTGGATAATCATACTAAAAGCAAAACAGCAAGTTTTATAGGTGAGCATAGAAATGAACCAAAATATCTAATGACTCTAAAGTTTTTAGCCGGAATAGCAAATAATGATGATAGTAAAGAATTAACAGAAATATTTTGGGAAGCTGCAACTTGCAACGTTAACGGGATATTAGAGTTAGGCATTGAAAAGAAAATTGCATTACTAATGCATTTATTAGCTCAAAGCAAAATCAAGGATGAATTTGACAATAGAATACCACATTTAAAACAAATCCAAAATTTAATAGACGATACTGTATTAAAGGATATTACAATCTGGGAACAGCAAATAATAGATAGCGGTTATTTATCCGAAGTAATTGTTCGGGTGGTGAATGAGAAGTTACAAAGCAAAGAAGCTACATTTCAAGAATTAAAAACATCTACAGAGATAATAACCACTCTAGCAAATAGAAATGAATGGGGTAGTAAAACCAAAGTTTATGAAAGTTTGATAAATCTATTAAAAATTAAGAATCTAAAATTGCAGAAAGTAGTACTACAAAAGTTAGTAAAAATATTAGATGAGACGATAGATGAGGAGATATTAAAAAAGAGCTTGAAAAAAATAATTTTATCGTTGGGTGGAGATGCGGATAAATATATCCATATTACTTTAGCTCAAATAATAACTATTGTACCTAATTCAGGTAAGGAAATATTAAATGAATTACAAAAGAAGAGTAAAACTATAATTATTACAAGTATAATTAATATAATAAAAACAATACCGACTCAAAAATCATTTGCTTTCCTAAAAAACTTACCTGCAAATCCAAATTATAAAATTAAAATTGCAACTACCTGTAGTTTACTTGCCATAATAAAAGAAATGTCTACCCAAGAAGCATTTATTAACTTAAAAGATTTACTTATAAATCCAGATTGTGAAATCAAGTACGCAGCCGTTAGAATTCTACCTGAAATAATTAAAGAAATACCAGAGTTAGCATCAGAAGCAATTACTTTCTTAAAAGAAGAAATTATAAACCCTAAACCTAAGTATAATATTACACCTATAGCTATTAAAAGCATTACAAAAATAGTTAAAATATTACCGAACTTAATACTAGGAACATTTAATATCTTAAAAATGGTAATTATAAACCCTCATAGTGAATATAATACTAAATCTGAAGCTATTAAAAGCTTAGCAGATATAGTAAAAGTAAAACCAAATTTAACCCAAGAGACATTTAATTTTTTAAAGTCACTGATTATAAATTCTAATAATGAATATGAGATTGAGGCTAAGATTATTGAAAGTATAATTGAGATGGTAGGAGTAGTACCAAGCTTAGCACAGAAAGCGTTTGTTTTCTTAAAAGAAATAATTACGAATTCTAAATTTAGTTATGATGTTAAAGTTGTAGCTATTGAAAATATAGTAGAGATATTAAAAATTAAACCAAATTTAACCCAAGCAGCTTTTAGTTTTTTGAAACTAGTAATTACAAATTTTAATATTAACTATAATGCAAAGTCTAAAGCTATTGAAAGCATTACAAGACTAGCAAAAACAAAACTAAGTTTAATCCAAGAAACATTTATTTTCTTAAAAGAAATAATTACAAATCCTAAAACCAATCAATCTATTAAATCTAAAGCTATTGAAAGTATAGCAGAAATAATAGAAAAAAAACCTAGTTTAGCTCAAGAAACATTTATCTTGATAAAAGGAATAATTGCAAATTCTAATACCAACTATGATATTGAATCTGTAACTAAAAGCATGACAAAGATAGTAAAATTAAATCCTATCCAAGAAGCTTTTACTTTTTTAAAAGTTGCAGTTATGAATTCTAAAATTGATGCGTATGTTAAAGCTGAAGCCATTGAAAGTATGGCAGAAGTAATAAAAACAATACCAAGTTTAGCTCAAGAAATAATTACTTTTTTTAAAAAAGTAATTATAGATTCTGATGCTGATTATTACGTTAAATATGCGGCTATTAAAAGTATACAAAAAATAGTAATAGAAATGCCAAATTTATTACCAGAAATATTTATTTTTTTTAAATCCGTTATCATAAACTCTAATACAGAAACTTATGTTAAATCTGATGCTACTTATACTATAACAAAGATATTAAAAGCAGAACCAAACTTAGCACAAGAAGCAGTTGATTTTTTAAAAGAAATACTTATAAATCCTAACGGTAAAGTTAGTAATGCAACTGCTTGGAACTTAGTTGAAATAATTGAATCAATACCACTTAATGAATCAAGTTACAAACCGATTAGTGAATTATTAAAAATAATTGTTATAAATAATATTCAAAATTTTGATAAAGAGTTATATATAGAAACAAAAGCAACCCTCACCCTACACAAAATAACCAACCATATCACTCAAGAATATGAGAAAAGAAAAAACCCTAAAATGATAAAGTGGTTTAATGGATGCTTTAAGGAATTGCCGAATATAGCTGAAACACGAGTATTTTTAAAGGAAATATGTAAAACTATATTAAAGAGTGGGGTTATAAATCAGCTAGAAAGTCAGTTTATTTTAAACTGTGTAAAAAACTATCATTTTACTTTTACGGTAGCAGTTAATAAAGATCACAAAAAAATAGCAGGCGAGATAATCTTTGAAGATAGACGCTATGAAATATTTCAAAATGATAACTTAGAGGAGTTTGCTACTATGTTACTTGCCGCAACTGATGATCCGTTAGCTGAGCAGTATAAAACGCATAAGCCGCTATTTCAAAGTAAGGGATTAGGACTTAAGATAGCGGCGAGTGATATTATGGAAGTAAATAGTATTACATACGAAAAAACAAAACTTCCTACCGAAGCATCCCTTTTATCTTATGTAAGAGACATTAAGGATAATTCCGTAATATTATTAGAAAAAAGAAATGTTTTTGGAACCCATCTAATATATAAGTTTAATAATAATAATTTTGAGAACGTCGCAACTATTTATCCGCCTTACATTAGTAACGAAATAAGAAAACAAATATTTGAAGAGCTAGAATCTGAAAAATTAATTCCGTGCTTTATTAAGAATAAAATATTTAATTTTAATAGATGTGAGCTAGTAAACGAGAAGGGTAAGAGTTTTTTACAAAATGTAAAGAACATAATACAAGATGAAAAAGTAGAGTTACAAACTTCTAATTTTAAACTACTGAATGTAGGTACAGATAAAAGATTAGATACACATGAAGAAATAATAGATGATCTCGGGAAAGATTTAAAAGATGGCGGAATTACAAATAAAGCAGAAATCAATAGGGAAGTTGAAAGATTAAAACAAGAGAATCCTAAATTATACAATTATTGTAATGCACTTTTTTGGAATACAAAAAATATTTTAAAAGCTTGCGGTATTGCAGAAACTGAGTTTTTTAAAAATAATATTAAAAAAACTATAGGAGAAAGAATAATATTGTTTGGAATAAAATTTTTCAATCCAGTAATTAAAGATTTACCTTTTGTTGGAGCTATAGCAGACTTTATAACTGATACAATAGAAGATATAATTTGTGTTTGGTTAGAAAAAAGACAAGATAGAAAACTTAAGAATAAAATAATTAGTATAAATGATATTCTTCGCCATAAAATCGGAATGCAAGATGTAGAAGATTATTTTAAGAAAATAGCTATCACTATAACCCACGCACGTAAAAACGAAATAATAAACCCTAAAGAAATATCTCAACCTAATTCCCTCGTTCAAAAGTTTCAAGCTTGTGTACAAAAAGCAGGAAATATGATTTATGATAAGACAAGAAATATTCTACTCCCTGAAATTATAGAGAGTTGTGATAAAGACAATATAGCCGTGCAGTTAGCGTTAAAAGATTCTATTGCGTTTATTAACTATTTATATACAAACTATGACGATATATTAAATGACGATTTTGATTTATATGAACAATGTAAAAAGATTGTCGAAAACGGCACGCTAGATGCATTATTTACTCAAACTAACAAAAAATTTTAACATTATCTAGCCTTGTTGCATCCAATGATGAGCTATACTTTTCATAACGTTTTCTCTTTTTTTAGAATTTAATTTTGATTGAAGTAGTTTTTCTACTTCTATTATATCATCTTGTTTAATTCTGGTCAAAGTGTAGCATAAAATTAGTTCTATATGCTCAATACCAATATCAACTTTAGCAAATTTAGGTAAAAGATCAGCTGTATACTCGTTTTATTTGAAAAATTGGCTACGTTGTCTTTTGCTGATAATCCTCACGTACTTTTTGTACGTACAGGTTTAAGCTTCAAGCCGCCTTGCTCTTTTCCAAATAAAACTTCGTCTACCGTCTATTATTAATAAAATATTCATAAAGTGCAATATACGAAGATCAACTTCAAAAAGAGCTAGGAGTTCATAAGGCGAGGAACGGAAGCAGTTACTTAATACGTGAACACAGGCGAAACTTGCAAAATTGACTGTCCCCAGTTCAAGTTAAAAAACTATAAACGCACTATATACATTTTCTACTAACAGTACAACAATAATATTACCTTTTTAATTTAAAGTTATATTAAGCATCTAATAAGCTTTGTAGTTGGTCTTTAACTTTTGGTAGTTTGGCAAGATCACTTCCACCAGCTTGGGCAATGGAAGGCTGCCCACCGCCACCGCTACCACCTAAGAATAACGAAAGTTCTTTTGCAATGAACCCTGCGTTAAATCTATCTGTTATAGCCTTACTTATTGCTACGGTAATAGATAGTTTAGAGCTATTATTTCCAACATACACCACTACTAAATCTTCTGCTTTT
>CAJYCS010000092.1:0-28677 GCA_913697995.1 Stiretrus anchorago | reverse complement strand
TGTTTCCCTTTTACATAACCGTTCTTTACTCTCTCTTCTTTTCCGCACTTCTTGCATCTTCCTTCCATATTAAAATCCTTTTCTTTCCTTTGATTTTAATACTTTCTTTTATCCCTGTCTATACTTAGTTAGTAATGCCTACAACTAACAATTAAAATTGTTGACTTGGTTTAATTATTTCTATAACTTGCTTTAATTAAACTAAATTAATATTTAAGCTCCGCCATTAAACATAAGAATAATTTAAAAGAGTTAATATATGAAAAATAACGAAGAAGAACAAACTTTAATGCCTGAGTTTGAGTTCGATGAAGAGGAAGAAAAACGATTAAAAGCCGAAAATTCAAGAAAAGAATTGAAAGTAATATTAATAACTTTCGCAACTCTTTTGACTGGTTTTATAATTTTCTGTTATTTCTTTTTCAACTATATGGAAGAAAAAGCGGCAGAGTATAAATTACAACAAGAAGCAGAAGCAAATAAAAATAATTAATTTAAAAATATAACTTTTATGGAAGATTTAAGCCGTTGGAAAGAAAAGTTTGAAGAATGTATCTATACTAAGAAACTTTTGGATAAACTTGAATATTTAAACGCTAAAGTAAATTAACCCTATTGCTATTTTCGAAGTCAAAAAGGGTATTTATTATGCCCGAAAGTATCATGGCTCACAAATGCGTAAGTCAGGTGATCCTTATTATTCTCATCCGATTGAAGTGGCGATTATGCTTGCAGAATTTACAGCAATGGAAGTACCTAAGCTTTACACTGCTGTAATGCTACAAGCAGCATTACTTCATGATACTATTGAAGATACAAAACTTACGGAAGAAATGATTGCTGAAATCTTTAACCAAGAAGTAGCAAGCCATGTAGAAGGTCTAACAAGAGTTAAACCTTCTGGAAAAATAAGTGCAGAAGAGAGTCTTAATTTACTTATTAAACAAAAGAGATATGATACGGCATTAATAAAACTCTTTGATCGTATTCATAACGTGCAAACACTAGGAGCTAAATCACCTGAAAAAGCTAAAAAAATTCTTCAAGAAACTTTAATACATTTTATTAGCTTTTCTATATATTTAAAAATGCCTAATGTCACTCATAGCTTAATTGAATTATGTCATGAAAATTTAGGCATACCTAAATTTAAGCCGATACAACCCAATATATTTTTAGAAAATATATTGGCATTTCAGGGATAATTTTTAACATTTTTCTCAAGCTTGAAGAAATGCGATATTCCCCACATCGAACTTAATATTATAGGAACAGTTATAATTGATATTCCCCAGTTGCCAAAATATTCAGTAAAATAAACTAAACCGAATGAGGTAAGTATACTCATAAAAGTTCTAGACAAAGCGTATAAAAGACTAGCATAAGTAAAACGCTTAAAAATTGGAATATGCTTAAAAAGTATAGGTATAGCGGGCGAATAGTTAAGAGAAAATGAAATTAGTGTAACTTGTAATATTAATAAACTTGAAGGAGTGCTTATTATATTTAATAGATAAGGAAAAATAAGAATAAGAACACCAAATATTATTATTTTAATCCTTAAAAGAATTAATGGATAGATACGATAACTTAAATAAGTCCATATTATAAAACTAAATATTTGAAATATTGAAACTATAAAATTTTGATGGATAATTTCTTCACTAGTAAAACCAAAATTATTTTTCATAATATTACCGCAGTGAAAATAGATAATATAAAAGCACACAGGCCATGCACACTGTAGTAAAAATACAGCTAATGAAGTGCTATTATTAACTTTTTCTTTCCATACTGCACTATTTTCTAACTGCTTTTCTGTATCTTCAGCTTTTTCTAAGGCTTGCTCTAACTTCTTTTTTAATTGACGTTTTGCGTCAATGAATTCAGGAGTTTCTCTCAAGTGGGTTCTAGCAACAGCACCCACTATAGCAATAACTGCTCCTCCCCAAAAAGCTATACGCCACATTGAGACCATACTTTGTTGAATAATAAGCGATAGCTAAAGCGGCAAAACTACCAAAAGCTGTAAAAATTGAAATTATAGCTACTGCTGGGTATTGTATAGGGGGTGAAGTTATTTCAGTTATATAAAGTTCAGCACCAATTATTTCGCCCATGCATGACATACCTTGTACAATTCGACAAATTGTAATAACCCAAGCCGCTGCTACTCCTATTTGAGCATAGGTAGGAAAAGTAGCCATTACAACGCAAGATAAAGACATCATAGCTGTAGTTATAATTACAGTAGTTTTACGACCAATATTATCTCCGATCCAACCAAATATTATAGCTCCAACGGGTCTTAGTAAATAAGTTGAGCAAAAAGCAGCAGCAGTATAAAGAGCCGCAACGTGTGCATCAGCTTTTGGATAAAATAATTCATTTAAAAGTACAGCCATATGTACATATAGCATTAGGTCAAAATATTCTAGAAATGTACCAATAGATAGTAAGCCTATGGCTTCTTTTTGATTACGTGTTAAGCTTCTTTGCTCTTTTGCGTAGCCTAGCATAAAATTCTTTATAAAAAATTAAATTGTAAAGAACTTATACCTTTTTATATATAAAGTCAATAGTATTTTTTATTATTTTCTGGATGCCGCAGGTACAAGCAACTAGATGACTACCTTAGGGCGTTTTTCGATCTACGCAACAATGCCACCACGGGATGACAATAAAAAACTGGATTTCTGCCGTTACTGGGAATGACATCAGAGCCATACGACAATATGACAAGCCACGGCATTGCCTCACCAAAAAGCTATTTTCTACCTTTATACCACAAGAAATATAAAGGAATGCCGGCTATAGTAAAAGTACTAGCTATAATTAATGTTTTAATAGGCGTTTCGTAAATAACCCATGCACAAAAAACGATTGATATTATGGCAATCAATAAATAATAATAAGAGAAATTTTTCTTTGAACTAAGAATTACTTTTAAAAACGCTAAGCTACAAATTAAGTAAACGAATAAAAACGCTATTGCCGAGAAATCTATTATTTTGGTAATCTGCTCAGCAAAATTATCATTCGCTGTAAATACTAATAACGGCACAATACCAAGGCAACTTACAATAATCCCCCACACCGGTGCATTATTACTATTTTTCTTAGCAAAAAATTTCGGTAATAAACCATCTTCAGCAAGCCCTAAAGCAATCTGTCCACTAGTTAGTACCCAGGCATTAAGCGTGCCAATGCAAATAATAGAAGCAATAACGGAAATCACACTAGACCATTTACCGCCAAATAATAAAGCTGCGGCATCAGTATAAGGAGCTTTGGAGATAATAAGATCAGATGCTGGAATTAAACCCATTATACCGATACTATTAATAAGATATAATACGGCAACACAGAAAGTTCCGAGCATTATAGCCCTTGGGATAGTCTTAGAAGGATTTTTTACCGAGCCTGCCGTAGTTGTTGCACACTCTACCCCGATAAACCCCCAGAAAGTAAGCAGTGCTACCCTACCCATAATAGCCGGAACGCTTAAATTCTCTACTTCCTCAGCAATAGCTATATTATCTATGTTAAAATGTGATAACGCACATACTCCCACTATTAATAAAGGTACGAATTTTAATAATGTTAAATAAAACTCTGCTTTGCCTGCCACTTCAGGACCTTTTAAATTTAAAATCATGATGGCAGCTAGTAATATTATCTGTAATATTAAATCTAATATTGCTTGTGATTTGAAGAAAGGAGTTAGATAACCTATAGCAGAGATTACAACTATACTAGTGCTAATAAATGATATAACCCAATAAGTCCAGCCAACAAAAAAGGCGGCTTTTTCGCCAAAGCTCTCACGGATATAAACATGCGGACCACCTGTCTTAGGAAATTTTGCACATAGATATGAAAATACAAGTGCAATGCTCATAGCACCAAATAGCGATAACACCCATCCCCATATGCTATATATACCGTAAGGGGCTAAACTCAAAGGAAGTATAAAAACACTAGTACCGATTTGGCTACCGGTTACTAATGCAAAAACTGCCCAAAAACCTAATTTTTGTGACATAAAAAAAGTTTAAATTAAAAGAAGAAAAGTATACTTAAAAAAACGATTTTATGCAACTTATTTAAAGTATTATTATTAACATACAAATTGGCATAGTATGTTTGGTAAATATAATATTAGTAGATGAAATAATTGGCAGATGAAGCTACTATCAGTTAAAAACCGATAGCAGCTGATATTTTTTAGGCTTGATCTGTAGGAAATTCAGAAGATACGCCTATTACAGGCATATCAGTTATTTCTTGATCTAATACAGGAGCATCGTATCCTTTGAAATCTATATTTTCCACAAAGGATTTTTGTTGATTGAGATCCATGTTATGAAACTCACTTAACGAAACTAATTTTTTAATTAATATAGCTTCTATAATTAACTTTTGCTCAGATGTAGGAAATTTTGTTTCGATTGAATATTTAACATTTGAGGTATACTGAATCAAAAACTTTTGTTGTTCTGATTCCATAGCAACTAATTCAGGTATAGAAATCCCTATTTCTTTTAAATATTTTATATTATAGCCATTTTGAATAAAGAATTTTTGCTCTTCAGTATCCTTACTAAGTAATGTTTCTAAAGAAATCCCTAACTCTGTTAAGAGTTTTATATTGTTACCATATTGAATAAAAAACTTTTGTTCTTCAGTATCCTTACTAAATAATGTTTCTAAAGAAATCCCTAATTCTACTAATGTTTTTACATTATATCCGTTTTGAATTAGGAACTTTTGCTCTTCAGTATCCTTACTAAATAATGTTTCTAAAGAAATCCCTAATTCTGTTAAGGTTTTTACATTGTAGCCATTTTGAACCAGGAACTTTTGTTCTTCAATATCCTTACTAAATAACCTTTCTAAAGTAAATCCTAATCCTACTAAGCTTTTTAGCCCATAGAAATTATTACATAATGTTGAGATTAAATCATCATCTTGCTCTATAAATTTTTTAGCAGTTACACCTAAATTAATTAATGCTATTTCCTTTTCATTTAAATCACGATTAATTTTTTTACTGATGATAATTTGCTGTAATCGTTTATTATTTGTTTCTATTTCTTCGAAAGTAGAATATTTATTAGTAGAAATTTTAGAAGAAATTTCCTTGATAGAATTTCTAAAATCCTTAAGTTTTTCAACTGATATTTCATTTTCATGGTTATCATCTTGGGGTTCAGTAATTATTTCTATGTCTTGCTTTATTTCTCCTAAATTTATTTTTTTATTTCGGTAATTATTACAAGTCTCAACAAATATTTTAAATATTTTTTTATTTCGTTCTAATTCTATTTCACTTTGTTCAGATAATATTTCTGGATGGAACTGAAAAGTTTTAATTGGGGCTCCAAACTCTGATTCAGTTGCCACTATTTCATTTTCTATCATTGCAACTGGATTTATAAAGTTTAAATTACCAATTTTTTTTACTATTTGTTTATGAGAAGCCCAAAATTTTTGAGGTGGTAGATGGGCTGATTCTAAATCTTCAACAATAGATGAGTTTTTAGTAATACGGGCTAATTCTAAATCTTTATCAATCCTAACTTTTGAATAATCTAGCTCATCAACATTAGCTAATTTACCTCCAAAATATACATTTATAAGTTGATGTCCACCGCATATTCCTGTTATTGGTATACCTTTTTGTATAGCAACATCTATCAATATACTTTCTGCTATCGAGCGTTCTTTATCAGTTTCACCAAAATTTTCTTTACTATCAAATAATTCAGGATAAACTGCTACTTCATTACCAGGAATTATCAGACCATCAACGTTCTGAAGCATTTCTTTTGCTTTTGCTTTTCCAGCTTCTAAAATCTTTTCTATAGATTGAGTTTTAGTATTTAATGGCACAATCTTTCTATAATCTATATATATAACATTCCCGTCTTGTTCCATTATACGTTCTTTGGCTTCCTCTGCTGTACCCCCTCCTACTTCTGGATTATAACTTAAAGCAATAGTAGGTTTAGTATTATTAGAAGAATCTGGCTTTTGCTCGTCTTGAAAACTCCATAATATAGTGTCAGAATTTGTATAATTTACTGTTTCTAAATATCCTTTAACTTCCTCTATATTTGAAAAATAAGTTGTTAGTCGTTTAGCTAATACTACCTCATCTATATTGTACATTTTAGAAAGTAATTTAGTATATGGCAGTATTTCCTCGTATAAGCTTTGATCTATGTCCTTTGAAGGTAGAGGTTCCTTATTAAATAATTTTTTTATTTGAGATATTTCATGCGAATTACCTATTTTAGGAAGTAACTCATTAATGTGTGGTAGTATTTCTTCATATAATTTTTCATCTATATTACCTGTGAATTTGGCTCTGTGGTCATTTATTGTTTCAGCTACTTTACTTGAGTTTATTTCATTGAAATTATCTTGTATTAATTTCTTTAATTGCTCTTGGTTTTCTTTACTATATTCCGAATCCTCTAACAGTTGGGTATGTGTTAATAAAATTTTTAGACTTTCTGGACTTATTGTTAAAGTACTTAAATCAATAGTAGTTAGTAATTTATAAATTTGTTCTATATTTTCAAATGTAACCAGCATTTTTAATTCCTTATTTTAATTCAATTGTTATCACTAAATATGATAATTACCATAAAATATGGTAATTATTGAAAAAAGTCAAGGATGAGGTTAATTATTTTTAATAACCTTAGATGGTAATTATTAGCAATTATTAATAATTTAATTATTCTATAATAATACTACCTATAACTCCTCTATAGTAAGTTTTAGGATCATACATAGATTCACTATAAATAGCAGGAAGTGTAAATATTCCTTTATTGATGGCTTTAATTTTATATTGATAAGTCATTTCATGGTTAGGAATAGTGCCAAAAATCATTATTCTATCATCACGTCGATTTGTATATATCGGTCTCCAAATCATTGCCTGTTTATCAAGTTCTAAAATATTTATATTATTATCTGGTAAAAGCTCAAAGCCTGCTGGTAATAAATCAAGGATCACCATATTATTTAAGGCATTAGTACTATTAGAACGCATAGTAATTTTTACTGTGACATTATCACCTAATTTTACTTTATTTATTTCTTTATTATTCTCATCCAGATATTTTTTAGTTATCTCTATACCTTTTAAAATCTCTTTATTTTCTTTTAAAATTTTATCATATCCTGAAGTTAAAAGCTGATAGAAAAAGCCATTATTTGTTGAAGTTAAATTAACTTCTTTAGCTTCATTTATTAGAAAATTAGCTTGCATTATTTTGTTATTTTCTAAAACAACTTCTTGGTTAGAATAATTTACTTTAATAGTATTTTCATCTGCGTTATTTATTTTATCAGCATAAGTAATACTTGCCATAATTGCGTAGCTTGCTGATAGAGTGTTGTAATTATCTTTAGCAAAATTTGCTATATCCTCTACAACTTTCTGATCAAAGCTTTTTAGTCTTTCAGGGAAATGGAGAGAGATTAGATATAGATACTCACTATATTTTATTAGCGGACTATAATATAGATAATCTGATTTTAATGTTGTAGATTTATCTAGAGTGAACTTATCTAATAATTTATCTGCTTCTTCATTCATTTGTAGCATTTTATAGCTAGCAGCTAAATAAACGGCGGTTAAATCATTATGCCATTTATCTTGTTGATATTCTTCTAAATATTTTAAAATATTTGCGATATAGCTTGTGGTAATCACATTATTTCTAGTTAAAATATAGACTGCATATGCTTTTTCTCTAGCTTCATTTAAGGAACTAATAGACCTATTTGCCATATTTTCTAAATAATATATACCTTGATTGAATGTATCGCTAGGAACGGCTAAATATTTACTAGCTGCTTCGGTTAGAAAATGCATAGCATAAACAGAAATGAATGGATCAGAACTATCACTAACATTATTCCAATATTTAAACCCACCATCATAATTTTGACGTTCTGATAGCATTTGAAAAGCTTTAGATAATGACTCATCCATTTTCTTACGATCTGTTTGGAGTATGGTAACTAGATTTTGCTGATCATATAGTAAAACATTAGCAAAATTTTGGCTTATTAATTGCTCAGTGCAGCCATAAGGATAATTATTTAAGAAATCTCTAAAACCAGAAATAATAGCAAGCGGTGATTTAGAAGCAGAAATTTGTAATTTAGCAAATTCCGGATATAAATCTCTTGCGATTTTTAGAGTAATGTTATTACCAGCTGCAAAGCCAGTATCAACTGTTGTAACATTAGGCATAGGCGGACGTACACTAGTTGTTGCGGTAATTTCAGAACTATGTACTACAGCCAAAGAGATAATATCAGGTTTAAGGTGATTTATAGAAGCTGTAACCTTAAAATCCGCTGAGCCAAGCTTATCTGTTGCTTTTAATTTAACATTAATAGTAGCTTCTTTATTTTCATCAATCTGTATTTCAGCAGGATAATCTAGGATTTTAAGCCCGTTACTTGTCTCAATATTTACAAAAACTTGAGCGTTTCCTGAATCTTTTAAATTATTAAATATTGTTACCGGTACTGTAAATTCATCATCTGGAGCTACAAATAAAGGTAAGTTTGGAGTAATAATAATATCTGATTGTACTAAAACATCAGATTTGAAAGCTCCAGCAGCTTCAAGACTTGCTGATACTGCCATAACTCTTAAAGTGCCGTTAAAGTAGCTTGGAATATTAAATGTAATTTCTCTTTTATCAAGATCTGCATCTAAAATTCCTGACCAGAATACTACAGGAGGCTGATCTTTTCTTTTAAATGGATTAAGGTTTCTGCTAATATCCATAGCATAATCACCTGCAGGTGCTGCCATAGCTCTCATTAAAAATGAGCTTTCTGGCAATATTAAGTCCATAATTTGTGATGTAGTTACCTCAAGGGCTCTATTACCTATGAAATAATTAAGCGGATCAGGTGTTTGATAACCAGCAAATGATAATATTCCCTCATCAATAGCAAATATTACAATTTTACCTGGATTTGTGGTGCTATAATTAATTGTTAGTTTTTCACCTGATTTTATCTTTGTAGGAAGTGCTAGTTCAATTTCTTGATTATGTTTATGTACATCAGAGGTGAAAGGTACTACTGCATAACTAAATGGCGACATAAAGATTTCTTTAGCGTCTAGATCCCTAACGAATTGTACGTTTACATATCCTTTGCCTTCAAAGTCATTAGGTATTTTGATTTCCTGAATAGTGTTATTTTCATCTGTTTTAAACCAAGTAAAATTATGCACTTTATCAGTTTCAATAGTAATTAACCCGTATCCTGTATAAGGAGTAATAATATTTAAAAGAATCGTATCACCAGCTTCATAAGCATCATGATCAAGCTTAACTGTTAAATTTGCCTTTTCAGTTAGGTTAGCCGTAACATTGCCCTCACCTATTACCGAAAACTCACTTTGAGCGAATATAGTTCCATCTTTATCTGTTAAATAAATAACGTAATCGCCTGCTTCTTTAGTAGGGATATTATAAACAAAGCCGTCTTCTGCTGTAATATTGATTTTATCAGAAGATATATTTGTCTCAATAGGAACTGATTTATAGGAATAATTACCCCCACCATCAGCAACTAAATTATTTACATGATTAATTTTCTTTAAAGTAAGACTCAAGTCAGGAACTGCTACTTTATTTGCTTTGTTTGATATAGCAATGAACTCTATTTTTGAAGTAGTTCCTCTTTTGATATATTTTAAATCACTATCACTTTTAAAGCCTATTATGTAATCTAGCGGTGAAACTATGATTGATTTATTTGCATTTACACTTCTTCCTGAATCAGGCTCAAATCCATCTACTGAAAGTGTCAAATTAAAAGTAGCATTATAATATTTTTCAAGATTCAGTGCAAAACTAGCATCCCCTTTAGAATCGGTAGTAATATCGCCTAAGCGTTCACTAAAAAATTCTTTATTTTCTTTACTGCTATAAAATTTATAATCTTTAAAAGCAGGCACAAAGAATTGTGTTGGTCTAATATCGATATATCCGCTAACTTTTCTATTTTCTGCCGGCATACCATAAAGATTTATAAGATTAACATTTGCTTTAAGGTCTTTAGGATTTGTCCATAATTCATCCTTTAAGTTATTGAAGTTTATGTTTATTTTCATACGATCAGGCTGAAAATCTTCAACTCTTAAACTTATACTATTGAGATAACTATTATCCCCCTTATCGCTTACTAAATATAGACTTACATTATATGTACCACTTAAAGACTCGTCATATGTATTAAATAAATATTCGGTAAATCCGTCTGGATTTAATGTTATCTTACCTTTATCTATTATCTGCCCACGAGGATTAGTTACCTCTACAGCTAGAGGTAGCCCGTCAAATTTTCCTTGCCAATCATTTTGCTTTAGGATAATACCTATATGTCCATGTTCTCCTGGTCTATAAATTCCACGATCAGAAAACAGATAAGCCTTTAGTCCTTGATCGGAACTAACTACTCCTGATACGTCAAAACGAGAATAATTAACTTGGCGATCCACTCTTCCATAAGGCATAAATGAGAAATCATCGCTTGTGGTTAATATGTAAGCTACAGGCGTTTTTTCTTTACTAGAATCCTTAACATTAGATAAAACGGCATGCCCGTTGCTATCTGTCTCTTGACTTTCTATTACCTCACCGTTAAGCCCTATAATATCAACTTTAACACTGCTTGCTGGTTTACCGCTACTAATATATGAAACGAATA
This sequence comes from Stiretrus anchorago, assembly GCA_913697995.1. Lineage (NCBI taxonomy): Eukaryota > Metazoa > Arthropoda > Insecta > Hemiptera > Pentatomidae > Stiretrus > Stiretrus anchorago. The sequence continues at coordinate 17,913 of CAJYCS010000092.1, read as the reverse complement.
TATTATGTGTTCCATCTTTATCGGTTTTCACTATTAGACCAAGGTCAATTACTAGAATTAACCTTTTATCTTGAGAAATTATATTACCTTGATTATCTTTAGCAAAAACTTTTGTCAAAAATAAACCTTTAGAATAACTGTCTTTAGCTTCTAGATTAAAATATTTGCTAAAATCTAAATCAGTATAATGAGGTAGATTTAAATTTTCAGAGTTAATTATTACCTCTTCTTGAAACACCTCTGAAATATTATATTCGTTGAAAGAATATTCATTTATAAAAGTTGGATTCCCAAAACTGTTATATCTATTTGTCTGACTAATTAAGTGATTTATTTCTTGTTGATTAATTTTATCGATCTCTAAATATAATTTATCTATCCCAAGAGAATAAACAGGCAGTACTTTTTCACCTGATAATGAGAGAATAGAGCCGTCAGACATTAATTTAACTTCTCTAAGATTTTCAGGTATTTGCACTATTTAAGCATAATCGCTACCAAGCATCAAACCTCCTGATGCTTTAATCCCGCTATTTATCTTAACAAGTAGAGATCTTGCAGAAATAGTATTGACCTTAAAACTATGCATGGTACTAACTTCTGGCAAAGATGGTAGCAGCTCAAAATTTACTTTCTCACTAGATTTAAGAATATCATCGGTTATTTCTTTTGGGCTTTGCCATCTATAATCTTTTTTATTTGTTACTCCTAAAAAAGCTGGCTTATCTTTTGGTAGTAAAAACAGCTCTAAATGTTTTTTGAGTTCTTCACCTAAAATAGGTGTGTTTGTAGTAATTACAATTACTTGCTGAGGCTTTAATTTTTCATCTTTGACAATTGTAGTACTAACATTAGTCACTTTTGAATATGATGATAAGCTAGGAATTAATACCTGCTCTTTATAAGAATATTTTATGCTATTTGATGGTTTATTATTTTGTAAATCAACATTTTTATGAACGAAATCCACACCACCATATAATGGCTTAACGCCATCTTTTAACTCAATAGATACTATATCTTCCTTATCAGTAAGAGCTTCTATATTAGCAATAACAGTAGCTTCAGTTTTATTTTGGTTGAAAGTAATAGAAAAAGGTAGTTTTTCTTTTGTTGAGGTTTTTATAAGTTCAATTCTTTCTTCTAGGGTTTTAGAGTCTATAGGATAATTAAATGCTATTCTAGCTTGAACAAATCTTTTGGAAATATCGATATTATCTTGTAGATAATTCATCTCTTTAATAGTAGGAAGTAACGGCAAAGTTGTGAAGTTTATAATATTGCTTTTAAAATCGATAAAACTTGGGAAGAAATCTTTAGTATTAACAGTAACTTTATAAGTTTGATTAGCAAGAAAGTTGCTTTCAGGTATAAAGCTTATATTATACCATGAGTCAAATCGCCATTCCCCTTTAATTTCAGGGTTAATCGTTAAAAACTCATTTATTTTTTGTCCCTCAACTCCTGTATTTCTTTGTGGCTTGGCACACCAATCTTTAATTCTAGTATCGCATAAACTAATATTTAAAGAATTCTGACCGGCAAGAAAATCTTCATTAGTAGGCTTAAAATATAATGGTATTTTTTCATTAAAACTTGCTGCAATCACCTGAAAATTTATTAAATATAACAAGATGGTAAATGTAAATTTACAAAAAATATTTTTCATATTTGTAGTTTATGATTTATAGTTAATTCAATTATATATAAATAAAATTCATTAAAGCAATGAATAAGGATATTTTTTTATTATTTAGGCAACAATACTTACTATAAAACTAAAATTATTAATTCTTATACCACACTTCCTAGCATATTTAATATTCAGTAACTTAAAAGTTACGATTTGTTAAACAATGTTACTTTTTATTTAGATTAATATTTACAAATTTGTATTTTTGATTTAATTTTTAAGTATCTATTCAATTTATTTTTATTAATAAATACTCACCTAGTTTAAACTCCTAGTTAAGTATACCTTTGATACTTCAAGATTTGGTACGTCAAATTTCGGGATTCGCCTGTGCTCACGTACTTCTGTACGCTGTGCAGGCTCACCTCTTATTTGACTTCCAACTTTTGAAATATCTGCGGTATACAGTTTCCTCGCTTAAAAATTCAAGCAATTAAAAAATATTACTTATATGCCACAAAAAATAATTCTAAGTGATTCAGAAAAAATTCTCATCGAGGATTTTTTAGATAAAAAAACTTCCGAGGAGATTATAGCGGATTCAGAGCATATCAAAGATAGTTCAAATTTTACCAAAAATAATCCACTAAATAGAAATACCATAATTCGTCTTATAGATCATTACAATGATAAGCATAAAAATAATAAAGCTGCTTTAGAGGAGAGTTTAGATAAATTAGCTGCTTTTGCTGCTGTAACAAAAAGCTTACAAGTTCCTGAGAAACTTAAAGCTCGCGTGGAAGTTTACAAGGAAGGGATCAAATTATCAGAAGTTCAACAAGAAATCGATAACAGTGAGAAATTACAAAAATTTACTAAAGCTTTTGAGAGTCATGTTAACACAACAACTAGAAAAGAAAATAAAGCTGATGATACAAACTGGGAAAATCGTCGTTTTGATTCTTTAAGTAGGTTCATTTTACTTAATAGCCAATGTGCCGCAGTATGTTATGATGGTGAACAAATTTTAGTAGCTTTTAATGAACTAAATCACAAAAGTAAGAGTTCAGATACCCAAACAATTAAGGCAACTTTAGATCACACGAAAGAAGTTTTTAACTATCTAAAAACCTATGCTGAATATACGAATTTGCCTCTGGAAAAACAAGATGAATTTGCTGAGAAACATAACCTTGCTGGAAAAAGAGAAAAATTATTTCTTAGAGCTGCACAGCATTATTATGAAAATAATAGTGATCAAATAGATACATTTAAATATATTTATAACGGGGATGAAGAAGATCTTAAGCAGATATAATATAAAAGATAACTCGGCAATTGCAGCGGCTTTTAGAGCTAAGCAAGATTTAATGAAATTAGAAGATGCCTTAACTCCTGATACTCCTGAGAAAAGAAAGTTCAATGCAGCAATTATTAAAGAATTTGAAAAAGACCCGTCTTATACATTAGTATATGATGGTCCATTAGATAATAAAGGACACACTGAAATGCGAATTGTCGATTATTTAAGACAAAGAAGCCGTGATCCTAATAACAAATTAAATGAAAATATATATATAGGCTTGTCCAAACTTTGTTGTACGAGTTGTGATGTAGCAATAAACAAATCAAATTTAGAATTTAAAATTAAGGGAAGTGATGGTAAAGAACATAGCGTTAATATTGATCCTACTAGAGGCGGACATGGGGAAGGATTTGAATGGTCTATAGTAAATACCATAAAAGATGATGAAGTAAAATTAGAAGCTTTTCTTGGTAAGGATGCATATGAAATTTATAAATCACTAAAGCCAGAAGAGGCAAATATAGCACTTTACGGTATAGTAAGACATATAGCGGAAAATAAATTAAAAGTGAATGGTGCAAAAGTAGAATTAATACAAAAAGAAGATCCAACCGCACCTTTTCATGAGAAACCAAAATTTGCCATGCAATATGCATATAATTCTGCAAGTGAACCGGAAGATAATCTAAAAAGAAATAACCTAACTAAAAAAGCAAAAAATCCCACTTCCTCGCTTATTCCTAAAGCACCTACTACAGCAGAGTATGAAGAACTCGAGAAAAAGTTAGCAGAACTCAATGCTAAACTTCAAATTAAAGACCAAGAAATTGAGAATTTACAAAGTAAACTTACAATTTCTGAAAATAAGAGAAAAAATATTGATATAGATGTTAATAATAACGACACACCAAATAAAAAACCTAGAACTAGTGATTTATTAGATCAAAGTTTAGATAATGATATTGGATCACAATTATTAGATAATCAGAGTAATACACAAACACAAAATTTAAAAATTTCACCTGAATTAAGTCCATATAATTCACCTCAACAAGATAATGAAGAAATGTTTTTTCCAGGACCTGATGCTAGTACTCAACAAATACTGGATTTTGATACAATCAAATATTTACAAAGCTCAAATAAAAACAACAATGCTAATAAAATCACTACTTCTAAAGATGATGAAGAAGATTTAGGTTATGAAAGTGAAGTACCCCATACAAAAGGTCCAATTTCACCTAATGCAGCACAAATTGATGAACTTTCTCCTTCGTCTTCACCTCATATTCCATTTTCTTTTGATTCTGATAGTAATCTTACTCAAGCTGAGAAAAAACACCTTGCTAATTTATTACAAGCCGAACTTGATGGTAATAATAAATATAATTTAACCGAGCGTTTAGCTGCTGAAAATAATAATCAAGAACTATTAAACAAATATGACAGAGAAGCAGTAATTACAGCTAATATAGATCTTAAATCAATAGATGCTCAAAAGCCAGCAGAAGCTGGTAAAGTAGAAGTAAGAGGTGAGAAAGATCATTTAACAGATCACAAAGATAATACCCAAACATTAATTGATGAAATTCAAAAAGGTATAATTGATAAAAACACTGTTATAGCGATTGAGCGTAAGCAATATGGTGATAATCTGAGCATGAAAGATGTAATAAAATTAGCACGTATATTAGAACATAATGAAAAGAACCCTAATAATCCTATAACATTACCTAAAGAGCTAGAAAATACCCCAATACTCCAAGATGCAATTTTATTTAAAACAGCTAAAGAACGTGGTATTAAGGTTATAAGCCTAGAGGGAAAAAACCTAGACCATGGTAAGGCTTCTGAACTACAAAATGAAAACCGAGAACAATATATGACAAGCGTTATTAATGAAATTCGTAGTAAAGGATATAATGTAATTGCTAATGTTGGCTCTAGCCATGAAGAAAATCTAAAGAAAGCCTTAGAAAATCAGCAAAAAGATAATGTCGGATTTAACAATATACCTAGAAAACTAAATCAAGAAGCTATAAATAATGAAGTATTACAAAAAGCTCTAGCTATTGCAAAAGCAATTCCAGTAAAAATGATTAGTATAAACTCAAGAAAGGGCAACAATATTTTACCACAACAATCTTTAACAAAAACCCAGCTAAAAAGATCTAGCCAAATTAGATAATAAAAGAAAGATCGTGCTGACCATTCCGACATCAATATCGGAATAGTCTTGACTAATCCGATATAAGGTTATAAAATAGTTATAAATTTATGTAGCTATAAAAATGGAAAGATTATATCAAAAAGAAGTAGAAGAATATTTAACTAATTATGGCAAATTAGTCTTTATTAGTGGACCAAGACAAGTTGGAAAGACTACTATATCAAAACAATCTATTAAGAATAATGTTAATTAAGTTTATTTAAATTGGGATTATTTAGAAGATCGACAACAAATTTTAAATAAACATAACGAAATTTTTGAAAAATTGCTTTTAATTAAAGCTAATAATAAGCCAAGAATTATATTAGACGAAATCCATAAATTTAAAGATTGGAAAAATTTAGTAAAAGGATTTTACGATAAATTTGGTGATAGTATAGAATTTATTATCACTGGCAGTGCCAAACTAAATATATATAAAAAGGATGGCGATAGTTTAATGGGTCGTTATATTAATTTAACAGTACACCCATTATCCGTAGCTGAAATTTCTAAAAATTTTAGTGATGACATTGAATATATTGCAAACCCTAAAAATATTAGAAAAGATGAGTTTGACGCATTAATAAATTTTGGTGGGTTTGCAGAAGTCTACTTAAAAGGCACTACAAGATTCTATAGAATATGGAGTAAACAAAGATTTGAACAGCTATTTAGAGAAGATGTTAGAAACACTGAAGACATCAATAATATTTATAATTTAGAATTGCTGGCAACCATCATAAATGAACAAGTTGGAGCATTAACGAACTATACAAATTTAGCCAATAAAGTTAGAGCTTCTGACCAAACTATAAGAAGATGGCTCTCTTTATTAGAAAAACATTATTATTGTTTCTCTATAAGACCTTGGGCTAAAAATGTTGTACGAAGCTTAATAAAAGAACCTAAATATTATCTTTGGGACTGGTCACAGATCAAAGATTCAGGAGCAAAATTTGAAAATTTAATAGCATCTCATCTTTTAAAAGCTGTATATTTTTGGAATGAATCAGGACTTGGCGATTTTAGCTTATGTTATTTACGTGATAAACAAAAACAAGAAGTAGATTTTGTAATAATAAAAGATGATAAACCTTGGATTTTAGTAGAAGCTAAAGTAAGCGACTTATCTATTTCTCCAAGTTTAAAATATTTTCATGAATTACTTAAGCCTGAATTTAGTTTTCAAGTAGTTCAAAATAAACAAGCTATTGATAGCTCTTGTTTTGATAAACCAGGTTTATGGATAGTGCCAGCAATTACTTTTCTATCTCAGCTTAAGTAGATATATACCCCTAATAAATGAAGAGTTGGATAGACGAAGTTTAATTTGGAAAAGAGCAAGGTGCCTCGGAGTCTTTTGACCGCAGCGTATACTTAATACGTGAGGATCAAAAGCGAGAAGCAACTTAGCCAATTTTTCAAATTAAACGAGTATACTATACTTTGACGGGCATGACTACAAATATATCCTTAGGGCTTTCAGGGAATTTAATAAGTACAGGAGCTGAAACGCTTGAGAAATATAGCTCTACTAAATCTGATTTTATAGCCTTTAGAACATCTTCTAAATATTGCGGATTGAAGCCTATATCTAAATTAGTCTCACCGCTATAATCATAAAAATTTTCTGTCTCTTTTGAAGAATTAATAACTTCTTTTGCATTTCCTCGTGCTTCCCCTATTGCACTGATCTCTAAAGCTTCACCGGATAGTGACAATTTCACAGCTCTGAACTTTTCAACTGTTATTATCGCTATTCGCTCGATAGTATCGGCAAATATTTTGCGGTTAATTACTAGTTTTGAGCTACTATTTTCTGGAATAAAGCTACTGTAATCAGGGAAAGTACCATCAATTAGTTTTGATAGCATAATAACATTTTCATTGCATATGAACTTAATTTTGTTACTACTTAAAAGTATTTCTATATCCGCATTTGCATTTTTAGAATCTTTTACTATCTTTAAAATCTCTTCAGCACTTTTTTGCGGCAATATAACACCGAAATCCTCTATTTTTTCAGCTAGCACTACAGATGAAACAGAAAGTCTATGCCCATCAGTACTTGCAGCATAAAACTCGCTGTCTTTTACATGCAAATAAATGCCGTTTAGATTATAACGAGTTTCATCTAAAGAAACTGAAAATTTTGTTGATTCGATTATTTTAGCAAACTCGGCACAAGAAATTTTAAAGCTAGCTTCTGGATTAATATTATCCATCACAGGAAAAGACTCTACTGGCAGAGTAAATAAATTAAAGCGACAATTTTTTCCTGTTATTTCAAGCCCTGTAGTACCTAAATCAGTTAGGGTAAGCTCTGAATCAGGAAGCTTTCTAACTATATCATTTAAAGTTTTAGTAGAGACAGTAAGCTCACCTTCACTTACTACTTGCACTCCTATTTTTTGGCTTAAATATAAGTCCATATTGGTAGAGCTAAGCTCTAACAGCCCATCCTTTGCCGATAATTTAATATTTGCAAGCTCGGATATTACATTACGTTTTTCAACAACAGAACTTGCAAAACCGAGTGCTTGAACTAATGTTTTTGTCTCAACTATTACCTTTAACATATTGTTATTCTCTTAATGTTCCTTGAAATTTCTGTTCAATATTAGCAATTAAATCTTTGCTGAATGAATTTAAATCATCTTCATTTAAAGTGCGATCATCAGCTTGAAGCCCTACTCTAATTGCAATAGACTTTTTACCTGAAGGTAATTTATCACCGCTATAAATATCAAATAATATAACTGATTTGACAAGCTTTTTATTAAAATTATTTATGTATGATATTATTTCACCAACTGGTTGATCACGAGCTATAATAAATGCGTAATCTCTAAAATTAGCTTGGTAATCAGATATTACAAACTCGTCTCTCTTGCCAAATTTAGCTTTAGGTGTAGGTAAATTTGTTATATTTAGCTCAAACGCAAATACTTCCTCTTTAATATTATAATGCTTTAATATTTTAGGATGTATCTGCCCAAAGTGACCTAATAAATTTTTTCCTAGAGCTAGATTTACCGACCTAGTTGGATGATAATATAAAGGTGTAGCCTGATTTGATACAATACACTTCTCTATAGATAAACCGGCATAATCAAAGATAGTTTCTAAATCACTTTTAAGATCAAAAATATCATAGCTACGCCCCATCGAATGAGGGTTTTTATTATTATATGAACCAGTTAAAATTGCCGTTAAATAGGTTGCTTCTGTATTTAAATTTAGAAAACTTGGACCGACTTCAAAAAAAGCCATATCTTTTATAGAACGTGCAAGATTTTTTCGAACTATATCAAGTAAATTCGGCACGATAGTAGGACGCATATAATCATCCTCAACACTTATAGGATTGAGCAAAAATAGCTCATCTTTTAGCTCGGTAAATAACTTAGCATCCTTGCTATTCATAAACGAGTTGGTAACTACCTCGTCATAACCTTTGCTTGCAAGTATCCTTTTAAAGCTTGAGAGCCGTTTATGATCTCTTAAACGGTTATTATCCTGCTCTAATTCCGGTAGTTTTATGCTCTCTATCTTATCATAACCATAAATACGAGTTATTTCTTCTACAACATCCTCTAAAATATTTATATCATGACGCCATGATGGAGGAGTTATTTGTATTACATCTTTTTCGGTGTCGGTAGCAAATCCAAGTTTATTTAAAACAGCCTCTATCACTCTGATATTTAATTCAATTCCAGTGATTTTTTCTAGATAACCTGCTGGAAAATCCAACGTTTTCTTTGCAGGTTCTTTTTCCCCAGATATTACTATTTCTGATACTTCACCACCATCACATATTGATAAAATAAGATCAGTTGCTATATTTAAAGCTTTTTCGGTAAAATTTCTATCAATATTACGCTCAAAGCGATATCTAGAGTCAGTATCGATTTGTAGCCGCCTACCGCTCGCTGCAACCATCTTAGCATTAAAACAAGCAGCTTCTAGTAAGATATTCGTCGTATTACTATCGCAGCTACTACTAATTCCACCAATAATACCAGCTAAAGCTTGCACGCCGTTATCGTCCTTTACAACTAGATCGCTTTCATTAAGTAGATATTTTTTATCGTTCAGGGCGTGGAATCCCCTATTGTCATCCCGTGGCTTGACCACGGGATCTTGTATAACAGATTCCTCTCCTGAGATCCCGCAGTCAAGCCGCGGGATGACATTTTCCTCGCAATGACGACTTACACTAACATCCCCCCCTATCTTATTCGCATCGTAAGCATGCATCGGTTGACCAAAGCTATAGGACATATAATTTGTCACATCAACTATGCTTGATATAGGCTTTACACCAATATTTTTAAGCAATTTCTGAAGCCAGTCAGGACTTGGTTTATTTTTTAAATTTCGTATTTCTCTGAACGTAAATAACGGGCAAGCTTCTTTATCTTTTATATTAAGCTTTACTTTAGAGCTAAATGTACTTTTTACCGCAGTAATTTCTAACTCTTTAAGCGTTCCGATTCCTTTTGCCGATAAATCTCTTGCAATGCCGTAAACCGATAGTGCATCCCCACGGTTAGGAGTAACGTTAATAATAAATACCGGATCATCTAAACCGTAATATTTGGTGAAAGACTCACCGATTACGGCATCTTTAGGTAACTCCATAATGCCCTCGGATTCAGAAGCAAGCAATAATTCCTCTTCAGAACAAAGCATGCCACAACTTTTTTCCCCTCTAATATTAGATTCCTTAATCTTAAACTTGCCATTAGGAATTTCAACACCAATATTAGCCAGCACTACTTTAATACCAGCTCTTGCGTTGCTTGCACCACAAACTATTTGCAAATTGCCGTTCTTAGTTTCAACTTCACAAATCTTTAATTTATCGGCTGACGGGTGGGGTTTAGCACTTGCTATATATGCGACTTCAAATTTTTGTAAATCTGCCGCTTTGTCAATTATTTCTTCTACTTCAAGCCCAATGGCGGTTAGGCTTTCGGCAATTTCAGTAACCGAAGCTGATGTATCTAAAAACTGTTTTAACCATGATAAGGTAAATTTCATTTCGTAAGCCCTCCTGCTAAATTTGGTATATCAAAGCTTGAGAAGCTATAATGTTTCAGCCAACGCATATCACCTTCAAAAAATTGTCTTAAATCCTTAATATTATATTTCAGCATCGCAAAACGCTCTACTCCAAGTCCGAAAGCAAAGCCTTGGTACTGGCTACTATCAATGCCGACATTTTTAAGCACGTTTGGGTGAACCATCCCGCAGCCCAAAACCTCAAGCCATTTATCGGTTTTGCTCATCCGGATATCAACTTCGGCTGAAGGTTCAGTAAATGGGAAAAAGCTAGGTCTAAAACGTAGTTCAATATTCGAGTTTTCAAAAAAGCATCTTATAAACTCTGTGATGACATATTTTAAATGTCCCATATTAATATCTTTATCAATAACAAGTCCTTCTATTTGATGAAACATTGGCGTATGGGTCATATCCGAGTCTGATCTATAAGTCCTACCAGGAGCTATAAACCTAAAAGGCGGTTTGCCGTTTTTCATTGCTCTAATTTGCACTGTGGAGGTATGAGTACGAAGTAACATAGGCTTATCGTTTTCTTGACCTTTTAAATAAAAAGTATCATGCATTTGCCTTGCAGGATGGTCATCCTCAAAATTAAGAGCAGTAAAATTATGGAAATCATTTTCAATGCTTGGACCATCTTCTATCGAGAAACCAAATTTAGCAAATACTTGAATTAATTCTTCCATGCATTGAGTGATTGGGTGAATTGAACCTTGCTTATATCTTCTTGCTGGTAAGCTTAAATCAATTTTATCGCTAGAGAGCTTAAGGTTTAATTCCTCTTCTTCCAGAATTTCTTCTTTGGCTTTTATTATATTCTGTATTTCTTCTTTTAACTTATTGATTTTTAAGCCAAATTCTTTGCGATCCTGCTCACTTAAAGAACCTAATTTTTTAAGCTCATTAGTAACTATACCATTTTTGCCTAAAAACTCTACTTTATATTCTTGTAAAACTTTTAGACTTTGAACTAACAAAATCTTCTCTTCAGCCAGCCTTAATATTGTTTCTATATTATCCATGATTCTTTTTGTCTTATGTTAATACTGTCATCCCGTGGCTTGTCCACGGGATCCAGTTAAAAATACAAATATAAAAAGCTCGATTGCTCTCGCTTTATGCTGGATTCCCGCCTACGCGGGAATGACATAAGGGTAACGGGATGATACCATTGATTAAACTAACACACATTTCATATGCCCCACCTCCATCCCCACCAACTTCGCTTTAAATATCTGCCCTATTTCTAGTGATTCGTCTAACTTCACCGGTATAAAATTCTCAGTGTGGGCAATATTATTATTTTCTACTAGTAGCTCTACTTTTTGCCCTATATTCTTCCTGAAAAACTCAGCTAATTGCCTCTGCCCTTCTTGTCTTAGAATTTCAGCTCTTTCTTTTCTAATAGCTTTCGGTACTTGCGGCATACGTGCCGCTGGTGTTCCCTCACGTTCAGAGTAAGGAAAAACATGTAAATATTGCAGCTCCGCTTCTGCAATTAACTTCCTAGTATTTTCAAACATTTCAGGGGTTTCCGTTGGAAAGCCCGCTATAATGTCAGCTCCAAATGATACTTCAGGTCTAATTGCTCGCAGCTTATTACAAAACTCGATTATTTCAGCTCTATTATGCCGTCTTTTCATCCGCTTTAATATCATATCATCACCTGCTTGTAAACTAATATGAAAATGAGGCATTATCCTTTCATTATAGGCTAAAAGCTCAAAAAGCTCATCGTCTATTTCAGCAACATCTATCGAAGACAAACGAAGCCTTTTTAACTCAGGCACTAGATTCAAAACTCGTTTAATCATTTGAGCAAAAGTTGGGCTTCCGGGCAAATCACCACCATAAGCCGTAACATCAACGCCAGTAAAAACCACTTCCTTAAAGCCGTTTAATACTAAATGTTTCACTTGTTCGGCTATAGCTCCGATCGCTATTGACCTGTTTCTACCTCTACCATAGGGAATTATGCAAAAAGTACAATTATGATCGCAACCATTTTGCACTTGAATAAAAGCCCGAGATTTGCCATCAAAACTACTAATTAGATGGTTTGCGGTCTCTTTAACCGACATTATATCGTTAACGACTATTTTTTCATCATTAATTTGGTAGTGACTTGGCAGCAGCTTTTCTTCGTTACCTATAACCTTATCAACTTCCGGCATATCGCCATACATTTTAGGGTTAGTTTGAGCACTACAACCGGTGACAATAATTTTTAAATCAGGATTATTTTTTTTAGCGGCACGAATAGCCCCTCGTGCTTGTTTTTCAGCAGATTTAGTTACTGCACAAGTATTAAATACTGCAACATTATTAAGCCCTGAAGCTGCAAGGTTTTTTCTTATTATCTCACTTTCATAAATATTAAGGCGGCAACCAAATGTTACTATTTCTTGCTTCAGATTACTCACAATAATATACCCCTTGAGCTACCATCGTAGCCGGTCCTTGCATTATTATATTACCATTTTCCTCTTTCATAATAAGGCTACCATGTTTAAATACCACCTCACATGGTGAGTGAATAAAACCGAGCTTTAAACCAGCAGCAAAGCTACCGCAAGCTCCACTACCACAAGCAAGAGTTAAACCGGATCCACGCTCCCAAACCGATAAGTAAATTTTATTATCCCTAACCTCGGCAAAATTAACGTTAACACCGTCTATAAACAAATCTTTATCCTGTAATTTCTCACTGACAATTTTTTGATCTTGCAGCTCTAACTTACTAAAAATAACTAAATGTGGATTACCAACATCAACACAAATAGTTTCCTTTAAATCAATCATATAACGCTTGGCAAACTCCCAAATCTTATCACGACTTGGCATCCAAGATTCATTAAAACTAACACCACCTACATTAACGCTAATATTATTTTCATCTGTAACATGACATAGTAATTTTTTATTACCCACCATTACAGTAATATCTTTTTTACCTGTATCAAGATAGATCAATTTTGCTAAACATCTCGTAGCATTACCGCATAATTTAGCACTAGAACCATCAATATTATAGATAATCATTTCGTAAGAATCATTTTGCTCTTCGTAAATAATAAATTGATCGCATCCAATACCTAAATGACGTTTTGCCATACTCTTTGCCAGTTGTGATAAATCGTATGTACCAGTTAAATCTTTCTTGTTAATAATAACGAAATCATTACCAAGACCATGCATTTTTACGAAGTTAATCTTACTACTCATAATGTAATTCTAATATTTAAGATTGTATTATAGCAAATTTCTTGGAATTTAGTAAATAAATAAGTATATAATATTTTATCAATAACAAACTTAACAAAAAAGAAATGAAGATATTGAATATTATGCTAAGCCGTGATCTTGGTGGCATACAGCAAGCATTTTTAGATTACAGCAATGCTTTAAAAATGCAAAATATTGAAGCTATAAATATTACATCTTATGGTGCTAAGATAAATTCGTTTATACCTGAAAGCTTTAAGCTCTCTAATTTATTATCTTTTGACTTAATTTCAGTTCTTATTCTGAAATATATAATCTATAAAACTAAGCCTGATATTATTATAGCTCATGGCAATAGAGCAATAAATTTTAGTAAACTTGCTAAAACATCTAACATTAGATTAATTGGAATTGCTCATAACTATAGCCTAAAGGGACTATTTAAATGCGATTTTGTTATTGCTCTAACGCATCATATGAAAGAGCATTTATTGAAAAATAACTTTTCTGAATCTAAAATATTTATCCTGCCAAATATGATAAATATCACCAAAGAATTTACCCCTAATAAATCATATAAAAAACCGGTGGTAATTGGCGTATTAGCAAGGTTCGTAGCTAAAAAAGGTGTTGATGTTTTTATCAATAGTATTAAAATTTTACAAAACAAAAACTATGAAATTCAAGCAGTTATAGGTGGTAATGGAGAGGAACAAGACAACATAACTGCTTTAGCAAATAAGCTTAATTTACAAAATAAAATATCATTTACAGGATGGGTTAATGACAAAGATAAATTCTTTGAGCAAACTGATATTTTTTGCCTCCCATCACTACATGAACCGTTTGGGATCATATTACTTGAAGCAATGGAGAATAGCATACCTATAGTTAGTACAGATACCGAAGGTCCTAGCGAAATCTTAAAACATATGCAAGACGGGCTAATTTGCAAAGCCGACTCCCCAGAAGATTTAGCCGAAAAAATTGCGTATCTAATAGACAACCCACAAAAAGCAAAAGAACTTTCTCAAAAAGCTTATCTAAAACTAACTCAAACCTATAATATTAAAATTATTTCAGAGAAGTTAGTAACATTATTACATGGTTTAAAAATAGTTAGTTGAAAAAAGATTGCAGTATGTTGACATAATAGTTTAAAGAATCATAATTAAAATTAAGTAATATTAATTTATTTTAATGTATATACTCGTTAAACTTCAAGAATTGGCTACGTCGTTTTACAAGAATATTGTAATTCTATCACTTCTACTACTATGCAGCTGTAAAGCAACACATGATAACCCCCCTAACCTACCATTACCTAATAGTTGGAATAATTATTCATTAGCATCTCAAAATAACCAGATTTCTAAATGGTGGTTATACAAGGTAGCGTAAACCGCACAAAGACCAGTAAACAATTAAAACAACCAAATCAGCCAAAAATTTCTAATAATTTTGGGCTTGGTAGTGTACTTAATTACGAAATAGATTTATGGGGACTAGCTGCCAATGCTAGTGAGTCAGCACGTAGAACTTTATTAGCAAGCGAATATAGCAAGGAGGCAGTACGGCTAACAGTTATAAGTAATGTGACTATCAGCTATTTTAATATTCTAGCACTAGATAAGCAAATATATCTAACCAAGCGACTAATAGAAACTCAAACCGAAATCTATAAGCTTACTCAAAAGCTATACGATCTTGGTGTAGGCGATTTAATATCAGTTAGTGAAGCTGCTTCCGAGCTTGCTCTTACCAACTCCTCACTTCCACCTTTAATACAACAGAGACAGGAGCAGGAAACAGCTTTAAAGATTTTACTAGGCTGTTCCCCCGAAAATATAGTAAATGGCTTAGTTTATCGTGATAAGCCTATAGATTATTTCCCTACTACGCCTGTATTACCATCAATATTACCATTAAAACTTTTAGAGCAAAGACCGGATATTAAGGCAGCAGAGCAGAATTTATTTGCAGCTGATAGTAATTTAAGAGCTGTAAAAGCCACTTATTTCCCACAAATTTCTTTAACAGGTTTATTAGGTTTTGGCAGTAATAAGTTAAATACTCTATTTGGTAGCTCAGCTGAGACTTGGCAAGTAGGTGGTGCTATAGCTGGTCCTATTTTTGATTTTGGTAAAACTAAGGCTAATGTAGAAATTGCGGAAAGTACTAAACAACAATATATAGCTATGTATAAAGCAACTGTGCGTACAGCTTTTGGTGAGGTTATGGACGCTTTATCGCTTGAGCAAACAGCGAGTGATAATTTTCGTATCTGGCGACAAAATGAAACAGCTTTAACATCCATTTTTAAATTGGCAAATCAACGTTATAAACATGGTAATATAGATTATTTAACAGTACTTACTGCTAAACAGAATATGTTACAGAACGAAATAGATGGAGTTTCTATTAAGCTTTCACAGTTAAGTAGCATGGTTAATGTCTTCCATGCGTTGGGTGGAGAGTGGTAAAACTCTGTCACCTGATGTCATTCCTAGCTAGAGGCGGGAATCCAGAAAAAAGTCTGTCATACCGCGACTTGATCGCGGTATCTCAGGACACATTCTATGGCACAAGATCCCGTGAATAAATCACGGGATGACAGGGGAAAATGATCCACGCAACAATGCCGCCACGGGATGACAAAAGTGGAGCCAATCTATGCAAGAATGACAATAAAAATAGAACAAATAAATAATAAAAACATGCTTAAAATAATAATGCGGAATTTAGTATTAACGATATTAGCAATATTACTTATAATATTAATGATTTGGTTAGTAATACATCGAAACAAGAAAAATAACTTAAGCACTATAGCAGCACCGGTTGAAGTAACAAAAGTTATTAGAAAAGATGCACCATATATTATAGAGCTTGCGGGTAATGCCGAAACTTATCAAACTGCAGATATTAAGTCACAAGTTACCGGTCAAATATTAAGCGTAAATTTTGATGATGGGCAGGAAGTAAAGGCAGATGATTTATTATATGAAATTGATCCTCGTCCATTTCAAAATCAATTACAGCAAGCAGAAGCAAGCTTATTAAGTGATACATATAACCTTGAAAATGCTATTAAAGAAGAAGCAAGATATAGAAATTTATATCAAGAAAAGGCTGTATCGGAAGAGCAATATTTACAGATGCTTACTAATATGAACGTGCTTAAAGCTGCTGTTGAACGAGATAAGGCTGTTATTGCCGATGCAAATTTACAGATTGAATATTCAAAAATAGTAGCACCTTTTGACGGCAAGCTTAGCGAAAGCAACGTAGATATAGGCAATCTAGCACAAGCAGGCTTAACTACTTTAGTAACTATTAACACTATCTCACCTATTTATGTTAGTTTTCCCGTACCGGAAGAACATCTAAATAAAATTAATAAATCTCAAAAAAATTCTGATTTATCATTAATAGTTAAAACTTCGAGTGGTCAAGAAATTACAGATGGAGAGATTGTATTCATTGACAACACAATTGACTCTAATAGCGGTACTATCAAACTTAAAGCAACCCTACCTAATAAAGATGAAATATTATGCCCGGGTCAATTTGTTCGTGTTTCCCTAAGCGTATATACAGAAAAAGACGCTTTGGTAGTTCCATCTAAAGCAATACAAACCAATGATCAAGGACCATATATATTTATTGTTGATAAAAATAATAAAGCAGTAATTAGAAATATAGAAATAGCTTTTGCTAACGATGATTTTGTTGTTATCAAAAGTGGTGTAGAAGAGGGAGAGATAGTAGTAACTAACGGACAGTTAAGATTAAATAACAATACGGAAGTCGTAATTAAAGAGAGTGAATAGGTACTTTATGTCATTCCTGCGAAAGCAGGAATCCAGTAACTAAAAGTACAAATAAACTATACAGTAAAAAAGCTCGATTTATCTCGCTTTATACTGGATTCCCGCTTTTGCGGGAATGACACAAAACAGGAGAAAAATAATTGGGTATTTCAGAAATATTTATCAAACGTCCGGTGCTTGCTACCTTATTCATGGCAACTATTTTGCTATTTGGAATATTTGGCTATAGGTTGCTGCCAGTAAGCGTACTCCCTGATATTGATTTCCCGACAATTCAAGTATCGGTAAGCTTGCCAGGTGCTGACCCAACTACCATGGCTTCATCCGTAGCATTACCGCTTGAGAAGCAGTTCTCGACAATATCCAATATTGATTCGATGAGTTCGGTTAATAGTGCCGGTAGTACTCAAATTACGTTACAGTTTGATTTAAGTAGGGATATAGATGCCGCAGCACAGGACGTACAAGCTACTATATCATCTGCTGCTAAACAGGCTCTGTCCAAATAAGTGTGGGAATTTCTCAAAGGTTATATAAAAATATAATATAACAAAAGGAGAAATTATAATGCGCCAAAAACAAAATGAAGCAATGAATCAAGCGATAGATTTATTAATAAATAATGATACAG
>CAJYCS010000091.1:0-23529 GCA_913697995.1 Stiretrus anchorago | reverse complement strand
TAATATACAGTTATGATACATCTTTTCATGTTGAGTTACTGATCTTTTATTAAAAAATCTATCATAACTCAACATTAATCACCTTTAAACCCTATATCTCTAACCTTTCTATCTATCCCTTATCCTAAATTAGCGTTTAAAATATTAACAACAATAATATTACGTAGGACCTTAAGGTTATTCTTCATAAATATCCTGTATTAAATTAAAAATAATTAATTTCTATTATTAATCTTTTACAAATCTTAATGATTTTACAAGGATAGTTTAAAAAACAATTACATTTTAAATGATTTTTATGATATTTTTCTCACAGAGTTTTTAAAGGCATAAACTCGTTTTATTTTATATCTATTCTATTATCAATTAAAAAAAATAATATTATTGTTGTACTGTTAGTAGAAAATGTATATAGTACGTTTATATTAAAAGTAAACGATTATAAGTGTCTACATATAAGAAAAAAATTGAAAAGCCAAAGTGATATAATTGGTTATGACCAAATCAAAATATAATTGACTATTACATTTGACCATTATAATATAAAAATAATTTTACTTTTTGTGCGATATAAAATGTCTACTAAAATAGCAATCAGTTACTTTAAATCTCATTGTCTTGAAATAATAGATAAATTACAAACAGATAAAGAATCTATTATAATTACTAAAAGAGATAAAGCTGTAGCCCAAATATTGCCTATGGATACTAAAAAAATTTCATTATTCGGTATGCTAAAAGATAAAGCTGAGATAAAAGGTAATATATTAGAACCGATAGAAGAAAAATGGAACGTAGAGCATGAATAACCCTTTAGTATTAGATACTCATGTTCTACTATGGTCATTATTACAACCTAAAGAATTATCAGAAGAGATAAAACATAAAATTAATCTGGCACAAGAAAATTCACAATTATTTTTAAGCTCTATTTCCTTATGGGAAATAGCTATGCTTAGTTTTAAAAAGCGTATTTGTATTTATGAACCTATAAAAGATTTTCTGAATTCTATAACAGATATTAATGGATTAGCCATTAAAGATATTTCTTCAGAGATTGCAGCTGAAAGCATTTCTCTTATGGATGATTTTCATGGCGATCCAGCCGATAGAATTATTGTAGCAACAGCAAAATGTCTTGGAGCTACATTACTTACTAGAGATCAAAAAATTCTTACTTGGGCTAAGTTAGGGCATATTAAATCAATATCTATTTAAACATTATAATTAATAACAATTGATTATTTCCCCAATATTCAATAAAATCCTGTTTTAAAATCAAATATAGAAAACAATGCATAATACCGATGTTTTAATAATAGGGGCTGGTCCTGTTGGATTATTTGCTATTTTTCAAGCAGGAATGTTAGGAATGAAGTGCCATGTAATAGATGCACAAGAGGTTATAGGCGGTCAGTGTATTACTCTATATCCTGAAAAGCCTATTTACGATATACCAGCCTACCCTAAAATTGCCGCAGCAGAGCTAATAAAACAATTAGAATTGCAAGCAGCTCCGTTTAATCCGGTTTATCACTTAAACCAACAAGCGGTAGAATTAAAAAAAGAAAGTGAATTTTTTGAAGTAAAAACCTCAAAAGATATTGTTATTAAAAGCAAAGTCATCATTATTGCGGCAGGAGCTGGCTCATTTGGTCCTAATAAGCCTCCTCTTGCAAATATTGAAGAATTTGAGAATGAATCAGTTTTTTACTTTATTAATAACCGCAGTAAGTTTACAGGTAAAAATATAGTTATAGCAGGTGGCGGTGATTCTGCTGTTGATTGGGCTATTTCTCTTTCTGAAATTGCTAATAAAATATATCTAGTTCACAGACGTGATAAATTTAGAGCAGCAAATGAGAGTTTGAGACAATTAAAAGATATAGCAGAAAGTGGAAAAATTGAGTTAGTTACCGGCTATCAACTAGATTCATTAGAGGGAAATAATAGCGAACTTCAATCTGTTATAGTTAGAGACTTACAAAATAATACACGGAAGCTAAATGCTAATATATTATTACCGTTTTTTGGTTTAAAGCAGGAGTTAGGTAATTTAGTAAATTGGGACCTTGATATAAAACTTCATCATATTGAAGTTGATCCTGTACATTACCAAACTAATATTTCAGGTATATATGCTATTGGTGACGTTGCTCATTATAGTGGTAAGCTTAAACTAATTCTTACCGGTTTTGCTGAAGCAGCAAGCAGCCTTCATCACGCTTATGGTAAAGTATTTGATGGCAAGGCTCTACATTTTGAATATTCTACTACTAAGTATACTCAATAATAAATATAGAAAACATTCTAAATATCACTCTAGTGTTATGTAGCGTTATGTTTGCTTGCATGGAACGAAAAGCATCTTATATGTCATTCCTGCGAAAGCAGGAATCCAGAAAAAAGTACAAATATAGCAAGTTTCTAAAATTAAAAGCTCGATTTATCTCGCTTTATACTGGATTCCTGCTTTCGCAGGAATGACATATAACCCATATAACAACACTATAAATAAGTTTCAGAGAGAAAAATAAAAGTGAATAACGTAATTGATGGTAAAGCTTTAGCAAGTGAAATATTAAATGAGTTAAAGTATGAAATTCAAAAACTTAAAGATAAAATAGGAGAATCACCAAAACTAGCAATAGTCTTAGTTGGCGACAATCCTGCAAGTATTATTTATGTCAAAAATAAAATAAAACATGCTAATAAAATAGGTATTGATACGCTGTTATTAAATCTTCCTATTACTATAAAAACAGAAGATTTAATAGCAAAAATCAGTGAATTAAATCTTGATCAAAATGTTTCAGGAATCATAGTTCAGCTTCCTTTACCAGACTCTATAGATAAAAATAAAATCTTATCTGCTATCTCGCCTTCTAAAGATGTTGATGGTTTTCATCCTTTAAATGTTGGTTATTTACATAGCGGGATTGATAGCGGATTTGTACCCTGCACTGCTCTTGGCTGCCTTGAAGTAATTAAGAAATATGAACCAGATTTAAGCGGTAAAAATGCCGTAATTGTTGGACGCTCAAATATCGTCGGCAAACCTTTGAGTGCATTACTCTTAAAAGAAGATTGTAGCGTAACTATTTGTCACTCTAAATCACAGAATTTAAGTTCTATTACCTCCAAAGCCGATATTGTTGTTGCAGCTATCGGCTCACCTCTAAAATTAACTTCTGAATATTTTAAGCCAAATGCGATAGTAATTGACGTAGGAATTAATAGAATCGGCGGTAATAAAATCATTGGTGACGTTGATTTTGAAAATGTTAAATCTAAAGTTAAATATATTACCCCCGTCCCTGGTGGCATCGGACCTATGACTATTGCTTTTTTACTCAAAAACACAGTACAGGCATTCAAGATATATAGCTAAGTGCATTTTTTATTCTATGTTATTCCAAAGCTGGCATTATTACGTGGATCAGCTTTTCCCTTGTCATCTTTCATGATTTATTATAGTACCGGATATTTTTTATTCTATGTCATTCCCGCATAAGGCTTGCCCCACGTAGATCGAGAGTCATCTGAGCTACGCGAATAAAATGAGCGTGACAATCCAGAAAAAATAATAAAAAATGCTATAAATTAGCATTTTTTATACTTCCTTGCTTCGTCAATTACTTCGTAATTTCCTTAGCTCAGACGGAAAAACTGATCCACGCAGGCAATGCCTGTAAGATTTTAGAATCGTCATTGCGAGAAGAAACTTTAAGTTTCGGTGAAGCAATATCAGGGGGCTTAACGAGATTGTCTCCGCCCTCTTCTACAAATCTCCTCGTAATGACGACTAAGCTTTATCTCACTCTAATATCCCTCAATGGTAGCACCTAAAACTTTTGAATCATTATCTATCTTAAAGTGTTCTATTTCTTTTAGAAATGTTTCTTCCAAGGTTGCAATATTATATTTGGTAATTTCGTTAGCTGGAAGAAATTTTAAATATTCATTTACTGTTTCTATAACTTTAGTTATTTCATTTATATCTTTTACAAGAGCTTGCAGGTTATTATTTGCATTTCTTGCATCATCAGTTATTTCCTCCGTATTGGCTGTTTTTTTAGTGACAATATTATTAGTGTTAGTTGATATACCCCCTAACATTGTTTTTATTGAAGAGCTATCCTTATTACTTATTTCACAATTTAGCTTATTTATTAATTCTTCAAATGTTGCAATTTCTGCTGATAATACTTGTTTACCAATAACCTCTTGTGCTTTTAATTGCTCTTTTAATTTATTATGTTCTATCTTCTGCTGCTCAATTACTCTTTTAACTTTTATCTCCACACCAAAAATAGCTTTTTTTGTAAAATTATTTAAGAGTGGTTTTATAAGATTTTCTATTTCTCTTTTATCTTCCTTGCAGTTAATAGAATTAGCAGCATCCCATATATTATCCACAGCTTCTTTTATTTGCTCTTGATCTATAGTTATTGTCTTAATTTTATCATTTAATTTATCTTTGAGTTTTTGAAAACTTATTTCACATAATAAATTGCATATATCTTTAAATTTTTTATTTTCAGCTAAACTTAATGCCGTATCACCCCTATTATTAACCTGATTGATAGCTTCATATGTCATTTTAGAAGCAAGCCTTTCACAAACTGTATATAACCCCTTATTAGCAACCGACATTAAAATTGTGTAGCCATTATCATTAGCTTTGCTAAATTCTTTGGGGTCTATTTCGTTAATATATCTAAGTGCTTTTTCTTCGTTTTGTTCTTTTATTGCGTTTATAAAATTTTCATATGGTCCGTACCATAATTCTACCATTGTTTGAACAAGTGTTTTAACCATAACTATTTCTTTATTAAAAATTGGTAATAATTAAGGTTATAAAAATAAGTTTGAAAATGCAACAGAAATTTAATTAATGATTTACATTAATTACTTAAGAAATACTATAGTCCTCCCAGTCTTTTCAAACCCAAGTCTAATTCACTCCTAACCCCACAACATATATCACCAGTTTTATATTATGTTTTCGATAATTAAACTTTAGGTTGGTGGTACTATAATTTGTTTTATTTTATTAGTATAATCTTTTTATATCTTATTTGTAATAATATTAATATAAGATTTTCTACTTATGATTTATTAATGAAAAACTATATTTAAGTTGGTTTTGCAAATTTTATATTGTAATCAAAAGCTGAAATAGCTAGATTATTTTAATAAATAGAATTTAACTATCGTAAGAGGTAAAAATGAAAGGAAACACATATACAGTACAAATTTGGGGTTTTACTCCTGATTTCATTACTAATCATCTAAGGAAACCATACTATATTGATCTTCAACAGAAATTAGAACCATTTTGTATACTTGGTAATACATTTTATGGATTAACATCCTTACCTATATCTCGAAACTTATTAACAATGAGGGATTTATTTGAAAAACTTGATATAGTAACTTCAAACCTTGTTGAAAAACTACCGATAATGAACCTTTTGATAAATGATGCACTTGCACAATGGGTTGAAGCAAGAGCTGTAGACGGCAATATAGTTAGTATTCATTATGCTACCTTACAAGAAATAAAAGAACTAAAAAACTTAGTAGAGGGTAATAAGGTCAAATTATCATGCCATGATAAAACAGAAACACTTGAACTTTTATCAGAATATGAAACATCTTTATATCCTGATTCAATTAAAATGATAGGCGAAAATGACAATATATAATATTAATGTATGTAATAATTAAATTTTAAGTTTAATTTTTAGAGATTTATTAGTAATACGTATAAGGAGGAGTACTATGTTTAAAACACTTTTGACTAATAAAATAATAATACTAAAGCTATAGTAAAAATACCTTACTTTGATAGAGGAATACCTAAAAATGCTACTATCAAAGACGTTCTTGATATTTCAGGCGAAATCGTACTATTAAAAGAAACAGAAGAAGAAAATTGATAATAATTTTTCTGAAATGCTGATTCTTTGATAAAACTAGCATCTGCCGCTTATAAAATATTTAGTAGTTCGAAAATTGCAAAAAAAAGGAATTTAGTAAACCTAGTATTCTCTAACCTAACGTTAAAACCTGAAAAGCTTGATTTTAAGCTACGTTCGTCGTTTGATGTGTTATAAAAATACCGAGAACTGGAGAATGGTGGGTTTGAGAAGACTTGAACTTCCGACCTCACGCTTATCAGGCGTGTGCTCTAACCAGCTGAGCTACAAACCCATAGTTAATTGATGTTTATAGGTTTATCATCACACCTGTCAGCAAGCGAGGCTGAATTAACTATAGAATGCGAAGTTAGGATAAGGAATTATTTTAACTTCGGTAAAACGGTTAAATAATATGGTGAGCTCGCCGGGATTCGAACCCGGGACCCTTTGATTAAAAGTCAAATGCTCTACCAACTGAGCTACGAGCTCTTAAATATATTTATATACTCGCTTTATTTGAAAAATTGGCGACAATGTTCTATTAAGTACTGCGGTACGAAACTATATTAAGTATACGCTTCATTCCTCGTCTTATGAACTCCTTGCTCTTTTCCAAATAAAACTTCGTCTATATTACTTTTTAAATTTATACGTTAAAGTTTTATACTTAGTATAATAAATAATATTTAAAATTATGTTTTACTTTATCGCTGAAAAAGGCTAATCTGTCAACAATTATTTTCGGATTTAATTTAAATAAGGTAAATTCATGAAGCATCAAGACGTTGCTATAATCATCCCTTCCCGTCTTAGCTCAACTAGACTTACACGTAAACCTCTACAGCTAATCGGCTCATCTACTTTAATCGAACGTGTATTTAAACAAGTAAATCAAACTAATCTTGAACATATTTATGTTGCGACTGATTCACAGGAAATAGCAAGTGTAATTGAAAAGCTCGGCGGGAAAGTTATATTTACCGATAGTAATATTCCAACCGGTACTGATCGTACTTATGAAGCTTTTAAGTTAATTCCAAATAATCAAAATATTAATTATATAGTTAATGTGCAAGGTGATATGCCTTTCATTGAACCGGAATCAATTTTAAAAGTAATAGAAGATTTAAAAAATAGCAACTATGATATTGTAACTCCTGTAGTAAAAGTAGAGAAAGATTCAGTAGAAGCTGCAAGTAATGTTACTGTAGCTATTGACTCTAAAGGAAAAGCCATATATTTTTCACGCAGTCTTATTCCAAATGGTGCGGAAGAATTTTTATATCACGTAGGGATGTACGGATTTCGTAAAAGTGCTTTGGAAAAATTTGTGGCTCTTGAACCAACATTTTTAGAGAAAACAGAACGCTTAGAGCAATTACGACTTCTTGAAAATGGCATGACAATCGGCACATGTTTAGTTAATAATGTCCCTATTTCGGTTGATACACCTGAAGATTTAAGCAAAGCAGTAAAATTTTATGAAAAGAATCAATTAGTTTAAAGAATGGTGCGTTTTATCTTTATTACAGGCGGAGTAGTTTCATCTTTAGGTAAAGGTCTAACTGCCGCTTCTCTTGCAATGCTTTTGCAAGCAAAAGGTTTTAAAGTTTGTTTACGGAAACTAGATCCTTATTTAAATGTTGACCCTGGAACAATGAACCCTCACCAACACGGTGAAGTATATGTTACCGATGACGGGGCTGAAACCGATCTTGACCTTGGGCATTATGAGCGTTTTACAGGAGTGCCTGCTTGTAAGTTTGATAATATCACAACAGGTGCTGTATATTCAAAACTACTTAAGGAAGAAAGATTAGGAAATTATACCGGTCTTACTGTACAGGTTATTCCGCATGTTACAAATATAATAAAAGATTTTATACTTTCCAACACTAAAGGTTTTGATTTTGTACTTTGCGAAATAGGCGGTACAGTAGGCAATATTGAAGGGTTACCTTTTTTTGAAGCCATAAGACAAATCGGAAATGAATTAAAAAGCAAACAATGTTTATTTATTCATCTAACTTTATTACCATATGTTAAAACTGCTCGTGAGCTAAAAACTAAACCTACTCAACATTCTGTAAAAGAACTCCGCACTATCGGTATTTCGCCGAATATTTTAGTGTGCCGAGCAGAACGCAAAATTGCTAAAAGCGAAATAGAAAAAATAGCTCTATTTTGTAATATAGACCCTGAATATGTTATTCCGGCAATAGATCAGAAAAATATATATTTAGTACCTCTTGCTTACCATGATTATGGACTTGACAATAAAGTATTAAAATTTTTTAATCTTACTATTGCACCTTCTAAATTAAATAGATGGCATGAGATAATTGAAAGATTAAAAGAATCTCATTCAAAAGTACGAATCGCTATTATAGCTAAATATCATAAATTAAAAGATGCTTATAAATCAGTAATCGAAGCTCTTGACCATGCTGGCATATATCATAAATATAAAGTTGATTTAGTATGGATAAATGCAGAAAATGTAACCAATGAAAATATTTCTAAAAAATTATTAGGTGTTGACGGAATATTAGTTCCGGGCGGGTTTGGTGAGCGAGCAACAGAAGGAAAGATCTTAGCAGTAAATTATGCTCGAACTAATAATATACCTTTTTTTGGTATATGCCTTGGGATGCAGCTTGCTGCTATTGAAATAGCTCGTAATTTAGTAGGTCTTAAAGATGCTGTAACAGAAGAGTTTAAAACAGCTGGTACAAAAATTATTGAAAGAATAAACAAAAATGATGAGGATTTTAATCCATCAGATATCACAATAGAAAATGTAAAAAAGACTATGCGTCTTGGTTCTTATACATGTAATTTAGTATCGGATAGTATTACTGCTAATGCATATGGAGAACTTAAAATAAGTGAACGACATCGTCATAGATACAAATTCAACAATGATTTTCAAGATATTTTTGAAAAAAATGGCGTAAAGTTTAGCGGATTTTCAGAAGATAAAAAGATTGTGGAAGCAATTGAATTACCAAAACTATTATGGTTTGTGGGGGTACAATTTCATCCGGAGTTTAAATCAAAACCTTTTGAAGCCCATCCTCTATTTATTAGATTTGTTGAAGCTGCGATTAAATATAATAAAAATAATTAACAATATATTATGATTTTATTTAAAAATCTTGACATAACTTTTAATATAGTCTAGGTTGCATTGGAGTTCTTTAACACTCTATAAAATAAGCTCATAGGTAAATTAATGGACGCCGTGAATTCTAACTTCACCTTTTGGAACAGAGCAAGAAACAGTAAATTTAGGCATATAGTATGGCCGATTAGATCATATGAATTAACCAAATTCATACCTATGGCTTTGTTAATGTTCTTTATTTTACTTAATCAAAACCTAGTTCGCAGTATTAAGGATAGTTTTGTTGTTACTTTAATTAGTACGGAGGTACTTAGTTTTATCAAGCTTTGGGGTGAAATGCCAATGGGTGTTTTATTCGTCATTCTCTATTCTAAACTCTGTAATATAATGACTACGGAACAGGTTTTTAGAATAATTACTAGTACTTTTTTGCTTTTTTTTGCTATTTTCGGTTTTGTTCTATTTCCATATAGAGAATTTTTTCATCCTGACCCTGAATTAGTCAAACATTACATAACAGTACTTCCGCATTTAAAATGGTTTATAATTATTTGGGGACAATGGAGCTTAGTATTATTTTATATAATGGGTGAGCTATGGCCTGTAATAGTTTTTACTCTTTTATATTGGCAGCTGGCAAATAAAATTACTAAGGTCGAAGAAGCTCCTAGATTTTACTCATTTTTTACTTTATTTGGACAAACCAATCTACTAATTTCCGGAACAATAATTATCTATTTTGCTAAAAGTGAACATTTCCTATTGCCATTATTTTCTCATTTAAGTGATACCAATGAAATTCTTTTAAAATCTTTTGTTAGCATTATTTTAGTCTCAGGATTAATTTGTTTAGCTCTGCATAAATTTATTGACAAAACAGTCGTAGAATCAGACAAAAATATTAAATTTAAAAATCAAAGAACAGATATATTGAAATTAAGTTTAATTGAAAGTACAAAAATAATATTAACCTCTAGATATCTTGGTTTTATTTGTATTCTTTTGATTTCTTATTCGATTAGTATTAGCTTAATTGAAGGGCTATGGATGTCCAAAGTAAAACAATTATATCCTGATACAAAAGATTTTATTTCATATCATGGTAAGGTATTTTTTTGGACAGGGGTACTTACTTTAGTTAGTGCATTTTTAGGAAGCAGTTTAATTAGATTATGCGGTTGGTTCTGGGGAGCAATTATTACCCCTATTATGATGTTTGGAGCAGGCGTAATGTTCTTTTCATTTACAGTGTTCGAAAGTCATTTAAAAAATATCATAGACACGCTGGGTTATAGCTCAATGCTTATTGTAATAGTTTTTATTGGCGGTTTATGGCATGTGCTTTCTAAATCCGTAAAATACTCACTTTTTGACGCTACTAAAGAAATGGTATATATTCCGCTGGATAGCGAAATGAAAACCAAAGGTAAGGCTGCCATCGATGTTATGGGAACTAAGATCGGTAAATCGATAGGTGCTATTATTCAGTTCGTATCCTTTAGCATCTTTCCAAATGCCGTGCATAATGATATAGCAGGCTTATTAATGTTCAGTTTTATTATAGTATGTTTAATATGGCTATATGGCGTAAAAGTCTTAGCAGAATATTATAACAAGCTAGTAAAACGTTAAAAACATTTTCATTCTGTCGCAGCTCTGCCTACATGGATTAAAAAGTGTCATCCCGTGGCGGCATTGCCTGCGTGGATCATTCTCCTGCTGTCATCTCGTGATTTATGAACTAGATGACTACCTTAGGGCGTTTTTCGATCCACGCAATAATGCCTTTCCGCGAAAGCGGGAATCCAGGAAAAAAAGTCTAAATACAGCAATTTTTTAGAATATAAAAGCTCGATTTATCTCGCTTTATGCTGGATTCCCGCCTACGCACAGTAGTGTCCGGAAAAAATTGGAGTATTATTAAAACCGTCATTGCGAGCGGTCGTAGACCGCGTGGCAATCCAGAAAAATAGTAAAAATAACTAATTTTAGCATTTTTTTACTTCCTTGCTTCGTCGAATTACTTTGTAATTCTTCTCGCAATGACGAAAAAACCTAATAATAACAACGTTTATTTTTTTCCGGACACTACTGCACCTCCGCGGGAATGACATAGAATAAAAACTGTCCGGTACTATAGTATAATACATACATACATGTAAAAAACATATTATAAATAATACGATGTCAAATTTTCATAAAGAAGGTTCTACAGTTTTTTGGAAATGGTACGAAAAAAAGCTCAAGGGTACAGTTCAAAAATTTTATTATGATCCTATAATTAAAAAGATTAAAGATAAAGAAATTAAACGTAACGCTAGTGAGCAAAATCCAGCTTATTATATTAAAGGAGATAACGAGAAACACGTCTTAAAATTACATTCTGAACTAATTAATATATAAATTTCATAATTATGAACAAAAAATATCAAATCTTAAAAATAAATTAAAAATCATCGTAAACTGCCTAAACTTGCTTTAGCTGTCATTCTTAGCTTTTATTCATACTATTATTAAACTTAATTCTTATTGACCTATATTATGGATGTTGGTACAGCATGTTTCAAAAAGGTCTAGACAAGATGAATTTAAAGGTGAGCCCGCACAGCGTAGATAAACTACGTGAGCACAGGCAAATCCTACAAAATTCGCTTGTATCGACCTTTATGGAATGTGCTGTACTTATAAAATAATTTTCTCAACAACTACAAAAGCTACACAAATGGGGTAATCATCAGAAAGGGAAAGATGAATATTAAAAGGAGGAAGTTTTTGAGTATAGAGTGAATCTATCTTTACTATTGGCTTGCCTAACTCATCATTAAGCAGCGTGATATCTTTAAAATTAATACCACGCCCTATACCAACGCCAAAAGCTTTACTAATTGCTTCTTTAGCAGCAAAACGCTTTGCCAAAAAAGTAACATGACTTTCTTTCTTTAGCAAAGCAAATTTTTTTAATTCTTCGGTATTTAAAATTCTTTTAGGAAAAATTTCTGGATATAACTTTATTATCTTTTCAATTCTAGGAATCTGTACTATATCCGTACCAACACCTATAATCATTTATTTATCTTCAAAGTCTTCACCGGTTTCTTCAGTAAAAATTTGATCATCTAAATCAGAATAATCTTCTCCGATATAAACTTCTGGTAAATATTCAAATTTTTCTTCTAAATCTTCTGACTCGTCTTGTTCAACAATAGGCTCTATTCTACTTCTTGTACGTAGGCTATTAATAAAATCTTGTTCTAACTGAGCTACTGATACTTTTCCGGAAGCAATTCTGCGTAATGCAATAACCGGAGGTTTATCACGCTTTTCTTTTTTGCTTTGATTAGTTTCTACTTTATAGTTTAATAACTTAGCATATCTAGTTGCATAAATAACTAGCTGAAACCTATCAGGTATAACTTTACTACAATCTTCTGTTGTAATTCTTGCCATTATTCTCTCCGTTAAAATAATAAATTTTTTATGTTATTAAGTTCTTGTGTCACCTAGTTGCTTGTACCTGCGGCATCCAGTAATAAAAAATACAATTTTTCGAGCCATGCAACAACCTAGGTAAAGTTGCGGCATGACATTAACCTATAACAATAAATAATTTGTATTATACTCTTTTTATATCCGCACCGCAATTATTTAATTTCTTCTCTAAATTCTGAAAACCACGATCTAAATGATATATTCGGTGCAATACTGTTTCACTATCAGTACTTAGACCTGCTAATATCAACGATACCGAAGCTCTAAGGTCACTTGCCATAACTTCCGCACCTTTTAAGCCTTTAACACCTTGTACTATTGCTTGATTACCTCGCACTGTTATATCTGCACCCATTCTACATAATTCAGGCACGTGCATAAAACGATTCTCAAAAATATTTTCAGTAATTATTGAAGAACCTTGGCTAATAGTCATAAGACTCATGAATTGTGCTTGTAAATCGGTAGCAAAGCCTGGATATGGATTAGTTTCTAAATTTACAGCATTTAACTTATCTGCATAAGTTACCTGCACTCCATTATCTATAGGCATAACTTTTATACCTGTTTCAATCAGTTTTAAAGCGATATTTTCTATGATATGATAATCAATGCCGTAAAGTTTTAAATCACCTTTAGTAATAGCTGCGGCAAACATATAAGTCCCTGCCTCTATACGATCAGGTAGAACTCTGTAACTTGCTTCACTTAAAGAATCTTTGCCGTTTATTCTTATTTCGCTTGTACCAATTCCGGAAATATCTGCACCCATTTTATTAAGACAGTTACATAAATCCACTATTTCAGGCTCTCTAGCACAGTTAAATAGCAATGTTTCACCATCTGCTAAAACGGCTGCAAGTACGGCATTGATAGTAGCTCCAACCGAAATTTTATCAAAAATGAAATGAGTACCTTTTAAACGCCCTACCGTTGAAGCATTAATATAACCATCTTCAATTGTAATTTCAGCTCCCATAGCCTTTAAAACTGCAATATGCAGATCTACTTGTCTTGCTCCAATAGCACAACCACCAGGTAGAGATACTTTTGCTTTACCATAACGGCTAAGCAGAGGACCAAGCACCCAAATAGATGCTCTCATCTTACGAACTATCTCATAATCTGCCGTTAAGTTATTGATATTTGCAGCATTAATTACTAATTCGAACTCATTTTCGTGTTCTATTATTTCAATGCCTGCTCCATGACTTTTTAGCAATTCTTTCATAGTACTAACATCCGTTAATTTTGGAACATTAGTAATATGTAGTTTATCAGTCAGTATAGAAGCTGCCATAATAGGAAGCACGGCGTTTTTAGCACCGCTAATATTGATAATACCTTTAAGAGGTTTACCGCCGTGAATAATTAATTTTTGCATAAATATTTATAATGTCATTCCCGCGGAGGCGGGAATCCAGTTAAAAATATCAAACTTATTGATATTTGTATTTTTTATTTACTGGATCCCGTGGACAAGCCACGGGATGACAATGTTATACGTCTAGGTTCACAACATTTAAAGCATTCGATTGTATGAACTGCCTACGAGGTTCGACTACATCCCCCATTAGCGTAGAGAATATACCTTCAGCTTCATCGACTTCTGCTACTCTTACCTGCATTAAAGTTCTTTTTTTAGGGTCAAGGGTAGTATCCCATAACTGATCTGAATTCATTTCACCAAGACCTTTAAAGCGTTGAACGCTGATGCCTTTTTTTCCGCAATCTATAATAGTATTTAGCAATATGCTAGGAGTTAAAATATCAAATTCTTGGTTTTTTACTACTAGCTTTAATTGCTTATTAAATATATCAAAAATTGTTAGAGCAAGTTTTGATATATTTATAAATTCGAATGATTCTAACTGCTCTCTTAGCAATATTTTACGCTCTTTTAAGCCTCTACTAAAACGGAAAAATTCTATTTTATTTTCATATTTTAAAACTTCCCAATCTGTTTTATCGGGTGATTGCTCTAAACTATTTAATGCATTTAAAGCTTTTTTAAGTCTTGAATCACTTTCATTATCAAATATTTTATTGTTAAGTAGATCATTAATTGCCAAAATTTCAGTGATAGAGCGGTTAAATTTTTTGCTAGCATGATCAAGTAAGCTATTGAACTTTATGACTTTACTCATTAGTTCTTCTAGATTTTCGTTTGCCAGCTGCTCTTTATTATCTAAAGTTAAAGTAGCATCGCTAATTGCTGATTTTACTAAATAATCTTGCAGTGCTTGCTCATTCTTTAAATAAAGCTCACTTGCTCCTTTCTTTACCTTATAAAGAGGTGGCTGTGCTATGTATAAATATCCCTTATTTATTAGCTCTGGCATATGGCGATAAAAGAAAGTAAGCAATAAAGTTCTAATATGCGAGCCGTCAACGTCAGCATCGGTCATAATAATAACTTTATGATATCTTAGTTTTTCAAGCGAGAATTCTCGGTTATCAACGCCTGTTCCAAGAGCTGTAATTAATGTACCAATTTGATCCGAGCCAAGCATTTTATCAAACCTTGCACGCTCAACATTTAGGATTTTACCACGCAGAGGCAATATAGCTTGAATTTTACTATCCCTACCCTGCTTTGCTGTACCACCCGCTGAGTCTCCCTCTACTATAAATAGCTCAGAAACTGCCGGATCTTTGGCATGACAATCTGCAAGCTTACCTGGCAAGTTCGATACTTCTAAAACTGATTTTCTTCTAGTTAATTCTCTTGCTTTTCTAGCAGCTTCACGTGCGTTAGCTGCCTCCATAATCTTGTTTATAATTAGCTTTGCATCGGCTGGATGTTCTTCAAACCACTCAAGAACTTTCGTATAAACAGCATTTTCAACAATCGGTCTTACTTCAGAACTTACCAGCTTATCTTTAGTTTGGGAGGAAAATTTAGGATCAGGCACTTTAACGGAAAGTACGCAACATATTCCCTCCCTAGTATCTTCACCACTAAAAGCGTTTTTCGCTTTTTTATTAAGACCGGTATTTTCAAGATAAGCGGTAATAACACGTGTTATTCCTGACTTAAATGCACTAAGGTGAGTTCCGCCGTCACGCTGTCTAATATTGTTGGTAAAGCACAGTATATTTTCATGATAAGAATCATTCCAGTGCATAGCAAGCTCAAGGCTTATACCAGATTCAGTATTATCTGCATTAACTACG
The DNA here is from genome assembly GCA_913697995.1 of Stiretrus anchorago. Classification (NCBI taxonomy): domain Eukaryota; kingdom Metazoa; phylum Arthropoda; class Insecta; order Hemiptera; family Pentatomidae; genus Stiretrus; species Stiretrus anchorago. The sequence goes on along the minus strand of CAJYCS010000091.1, from coordinate 7,809 downwards.
ATACATGAATGAACAGCGTGTTTTGCACGATCTAAGTATTTTACGTAAGCTTCAATTCCGCCTGTATAATAAAATTCTACTTCTTTTACTTCTTCAAATCTATTATCTGTTAATAAAATTTTTACTCCAGAATTTAGGAAAGCAAGCTCACGAAGACGATGTTCTATTATGCTGAAATCAAACTCTATGTTAGTAAAGGTCTCTACTGATGGGAAGAAAGTAACTTCCGTACCTTTTTTATCTACATTTTCTTTAACAACTGCTAGTGGTGCTTCCGTTATCCCGTTATTAAATCTAATAAGATGTTCCGTATTATTACGCCAAATACGTAGCTCAAGCCAATCAGAAAGAGCATTTACGACCGATACACCAACGCCGTGCAGACCACCGGAAACCTTATAAGAATTCTGATCAAACTTACCACCGGCATGTAGCTGCGTCATAATTACTTCAGCTGCCGATATACCCTCTTCCTCATGAATCTCAACAGGTATACCTCGCCCGTTATCAGATACGGTTACCGAGCCGTTTTTATTTAAAACGACTCTTACTAAATCACAATAACCGGCTAATGCTTCATCGATAGCATTATCGACTACCTCATAAATCATATGATGTAAACCAGATCCGTCACCGACATCACCGATATACATTCCTGGTCTTTTTCTTACAGCTTCAAGACCCTTTAAAACCTTAATAGAATCAGCACCATATGATGATTCATTCAACTTTTCTTCAAATTCCGACATATTATATTATTAAGATAAATAAAAAGCTAGTAGACGAAGTTTTATTTGGAAAAGAGCAAGGCGTCCCCCAGCTGATAACCGCAGCGTACATATAGTATAGTAGCGGATTATCAGCAAAAGACAACGTAGCCAATTTTTCAAATAAAACGAGTATACTTTTATTTGTTGCTAGAGATAATAAAAATAACTATAACGGAACTTATCAGATTAGTAAATGTAAATATGATAAGATAACAATGGATAAATTAAAGCTAAAAAATATTTTTGATGTGATGGATGATTATGACGTATTTTTGTTTGATCTTTGGGGTGTAGTAGTTGAAGGCGGGCATACCTACCCTAATGTTGTGCAGAATATTAATAAAATTATTGAGCAAAAAAAAGTATATTTTGTTACTAATGCTCCGAGAAATATTTTTTCTCTGCATCAGACACTCAAATCTTGGGGATTAAAAGCTAAACCAGAAATGATTATTAGCTCTGGTGAAGTAGCTGTGCAGATGATTTTAGAAAGTAAAGAGCGTTTCGGTATTGAAAAGCCGGTAATATATCATTTAGGTCATCTAGAAAATGATATCATAAACGGCATACAGTGCCCTATCACTGATGATATTCAAAAAGCTAATATTCTCCTAATGACAATTTATAGAGATGAAAGTGAGAATTTAGATTTAAACGAATTTGATGAGCTATTTAAAATTGTCGTAGAACGCAAGATAGTCAATATTTGTGCTAATCCTGACCTTGGGATAAATCAACACGGAATTTATAGATATTGTAGCGGTTATTATGCTCAGAAAATAATACAGCTAGGCGGTAAAGTAATCTATAGCGGTAAACCTTACGAGGATATATATAGCAAAGTTTTACAAGAATGTCCTAATATACCTAAGAATCGTATGTTAATGATAGGTGATACTTTTTATACTGACATACTTGCAGCTAATTGGCTTGGTATAGATTCGGGTTTAGTATTGACAGGTAATTCTAGGGACTACCATCTTGAGTTTGATAATATTGACGATAAGCTATCTAATTTAAGAAAAGCAGCCGAAAAACAATCGGTTATGCCGAGTTTTGTAGTAAGTTTGTCTTGATGACGTCATTGCGAGCGAGCAATATATGTCATTCCCGCAAAAGCGGGAATCCAGTTAATTATATTGTCATCCCGTGATTTATTCACGGGATCTTGTGCCATAGAATGTGTCCTAAGATACCGCAATCAGTCGCGGTATGACAGACTTTTTCTGGATTTCCACTTTTAGCTAGAAATGACAAAAAGAACTCTATTGATGTTATACTAATAATCTGCTATACAAGAAGCCTTAAGCGGTCGTGGCGAAATTGGTAGACGCGCAGCATTGAGGGTGCTGTTCTGTAAAAAGATTGGAAGTTCAAGTCTTCTCGACCGCACCAACTTCAATTAAATACCTCTCTGATTATTCTGCTGCTCTTTTCGGTTTAAAACCATTTCTGTAAAACTTTTTTTCACAGGTACTTTAAATTTTATATCTGCTCCTAGACTTTTCTTATTCATAAATGTTTCTGCTGACTGCACAAACGATGCAAAGATTTTTTTATCACGTATTACCTCAGCAATTAAATTATTATCTTCAGATATCTCAGGATGAAATTGAAAAGTACGAATTGGTGCACCAAATTGTGATTCTGTTGCTTCGATTTCTCTATGTTCGTTTGTTGCGGTTACTTTTAGTAAATCTTTTTTATTTATTAATCTATTTTTTCCCCCTACTTCTTCTACTGTATTATTATGACTACCGAAAAAATCTTGTGCTAGTACTTCTTTTTGCATAGAATTAGTTTTTATTATTGATGCTAATTCTGAAGTAGGTTCTATAATAATAGAATCATGTGAATGGTTTGAGATATCGGCTATTTTCCCTTTGAGGTAGGTATTAACAATTTGATGTCCTCCACAAATCCCCATTATCGGCATACCTTTTTCTATAGCAACCTCAACCATAATCATTTCAGCAAGAGAGCGTGCAAAATCAGATCTATTGTCTTTTAAGTTTACCTCACCTCCAAAGTAATTTGCTGCTTTAGAATCAACTGCTAAATTATTACCCGGGATAACTAATGCATCCTTATCAGTTAATAATTCTTTTGCTTTTTGTTTTGCTTGATTTATTAGGGATTCATTGAGATTTTTTTCTATATTAGCTGATTCAGGTATTATTTTTCTATAATTAATATCTTCTACATTACAATATTGATATTTTAACTTATCTTTTGTTGCCTCTGAAGTAGTTCCTCCAACTTCAGCATTATAACTTACTGCGATTTTAGGTATTGGCGGCAATTTTTCAAAAAATTGTGTTTTCGTAATTTTTGTATATGCTGTTTCCTTTAGTTCTTCTGCACGCTTACTTAACATATTAGAAATTTCTGTATGGTCTAATAATTTACTCCAATATAAAGGAGTATAACCAGCTTTATCATTAATATTTACTGTTTGAAGATAATCAAGATATTTATCAAACATCTGAATTTTTCCTTGTTGAGCTGCTAAATGTAAAAAAGTCTCACCAGTACTATTTCTTAAATTAAAAGCTTTGTCTTTATCTTTTTCTATCAATAGTGAAATTAAGTTTATTTTTATATCTCCTTTACGTTCCAATAAATTATTTAGAACCTTGCTAGGATCAGCTCCTTTTTCTAACAATGAATTAATAATTTCTGGCTTTCTTTTTTTTATAGCTAATGAAAGTACATCATTTCCCTTTCCATCAATTGTATTTGGATTAGCTCCATAATCTAGCAACGCTGTAACTATATTTAAATTTTTATGCAGTATAGCATAATAAATACACGAATTCTCATATTCATCTAAAATGTTAGGATTAACACCTGCTTGTAATAATTTTTGAACTTCTTTTAAGTCATCATCTAGAACTGCCTCAATTAATAATTCTTCATCCTTATTCATAAATTTCTTTCTAATATCTTAATAAAAATTATTAATTTAAGTATGCATTTAATACGTTAGTTTTGTCAATATTATTTAGCTTTGAGAAATATTAAATAATGAAAATTATGTATTATGATTAGTTATTTAGTACTATTTAATCTATTATGTTAAACCTCTTATAATTTTTTATATTATTGTTATTTTAGTTTTTCGATTTCTTTCTTAGTTAAACCTGTAAAGTCTATTATTTTTATCTAAAGGCTTATTTTTTACTAACATCTTTTTAACTAAAATAATTTTTTCTTTTTTAATTCTAGCTCTTTCTTTTTCGATACCTTGTTGCTCCCAATGATGTGCTAAATTTCCATAATATTTGCTATATTATTTTAACTTCTCAATCTCTTCTTTTTTTAACTTAGTATATTTTATAATTTTTTCTAGCGGCTCTTTGTTAGCCATCATTTCTTTAGCTATAGTAAATTTTTCTTTTTTAATCTTTATTTCACTTCTAATTCTTTCTTTCTCTATACCTTGCTGTTCCCAGTGATGTGCTAAACTTCCCATAATTTTTGCTCCTAATTCAGGATTTAAATGTGATTTAAGTATTTTTTCTAATTCTATTTTATCATTTTCTTTTATTTTAGTCAAAGTATACGATATAGCTGATTTTACATAATCAACTCCACTATTAGAGTCAGCAAACTCTGGTAAAGTATTGGCTAGTTGTTTCCATCTTGGTAATAAATCAGGCTCATTTATATATTTCATTAGGATTTGTAAAGGAGCAAGCCAAGGTCTTTCTTTTAATTGTTCATCAGGAATATCAAACAAGTTGATTAGTTGATAATCGTTGCTCCAAGTTTCTTTTGCCAGCTCGCTATTTTCAAATAAATCCCACAAGTTTAAAGGAGCAGTATATTTTTTATGATCATTTGAATATACTAACGGATATATAAAAGGAAACTTTTTAGAATCGGGATGCAAATTTAAGTGTCTTTCAGCAATATTTAACATATATTTAAACAGGCGAAAAGCCATAAGAGGGTCGGAACTACTTTGGTGTTCACACAAAATGTATATATAACCATCTCTATTATTAATTTTAGCAGAATATAAAACATCTGTAATAGTTTCTTTTAAGCTTGGCTCTATAAAACTATCATTTTCCAATTTCAAAGTAGAGGGCAAGAATAAAACTTTTATTTCAGTTGGTAAATATTCCTCAAAGAATTCTTTAGCTATTAATGGATTTGCTAAAGCTTGCTGAAAAAACTTATCATGCTCTTTTCTATCTGACATAATTTTATTATTGTAACTAATAAGAGAGCATTATACAAACTTTTCTATCATAAGTATACATTTAATAAATTTAAAGAGCAGATAAACGAGGTTCTATTATTGAGTATAGTTAAAAAACTATTGCTTATTTTTGTTCTGTAATTTATATTGATTAATAAATCGTACACCATTCTACGTTAAACCTAGCTAACCAGTAAATAATTATAATTAAATAGGTCTGCAAGCCAGACTATTATAGTCAATTCAGTTGAATTTTGTGACAGGCGTGAGGGTAGAGCTTATAATAATAGGCAAGACGACGAACAACCTGCTACATGCGTTCAAATCAATTGACTATAGGTAAGGGATTATGCCTAATTTCAGTATGTTCAAAAGCATATTACCTGATCATCATGATCAATTTGCTGAAATTTTTGATCAAATTAATGATTTATTAGAAGATCATAATTATAATGTTGCAGCTAGCAGGCTTGCAGAACTTCATTATGCTGATTTAGCTGATTTCTTAGATAATTTAAGTCCTAAAATCTATAAAATAATCATTCCCCTACTACAAGACAAAATTAAACCTGAAACCTTAGTCTCATTAAATGCTTATAGCAAACCTTTAATAATAGAAACGCTTGGTATTAAAAAATCAGCAGAATTAATTGATAAGCTAGATATAGAAGATGCTATTGAAGTTGTAATTGACTTAGATGATGATATTAAAGATTTAATATTAAGCAATCTTTCTAAAGAAAAAAAACATCAAATTACTATTGGGTGTACATATCCAGAAAATACAGTAGGAAGAGTAATCGAGCGAGACTTTGTTAATCTTCAAGAAAATTGGACTGTTAAAGAGTCGTTAAATTTTATAAAAACTGTCAAAAATGATTTCCACGTTGCTATTGTTACAGACAATAAACTGCGTCCTATCGGTATCATCTCGCTTAGTACTTTAATTAAGCATGAAAAAAATGAATTGGTGAAAAATTTAATGAGTAAAGATTTTAAACTGGCTGATAGTTTCACCGATTTAAATGAACTTAGTTTCATTTTTAAACAATATGCTTTAACTATAGTACCAGTGGTCAATAAAAATGGTAAATTAATTGGTAGCGTATCTATTGACAATATAATCTATATTATTGAAGAACAAGCTGAAAAGGATATATTATCGCTAAGCGGTGTGCATACACAAGATACCTTTTTTAATTTCTTTTACACTGTAAAACATCGTTTTCCATGGTTATTTGTTAATCTGATTACCGCTTGCATGACTTCGCTTATTATTAATCATTTTAATGATACTATTGCAAAGCTTGTAACACTTGCAGCTACTATGCCTATTGTAGCCTCTATGGGCGGCAATGCAGGTACGCAAGTTATGACAGTAACAGTTAGAGCACTTGCCAATAAAGATATTCATTATAGTAACGTAAGTAAAATAATCTTGAAAGAAATAGCCGTATCGGGTTTTAACGGCTTTGTGCTAGCAATTATCGGTGCAGGACTTAGCTTTGTGATGCTGATGGACCTTAATCTTAGCGTAATTTTTGCTATTGCTGTAATCTTAAACTTTCTGGTAGCAGGGTTATTTGGCTCTGCTATTCCTATATTACTGCACTATTTTGATATTGACCCAGCTGCTGGCTCTGGTGTCTTCCTAACTACCCTAACCGATGCTTTAGGCTTCCTCACCTTTTTAAGTCTTGCTCACGTCTTTCTGGTATAGCATAAATTAAAAGCTCTAGATTTTAGGCAGGGGAGGATTTGCTTTTGTTTTAGATTTAGTTTGTTTAATTTTCGACGGCAATACTGGATTTTTTAATTTCTTCAATTCTTTAAAATTTTCCTTTAATTCCTCTAGGTTTTTCTGCTTATCTTTATCAACTGAAGATATTATTGCACCTGATTTATGTAGCTCTTTTGAAAGCTGTTCTAACTGCTTTCTTACTTCCGGTTTCATAGTAAAATAACAAATTTTACTACCTATTACTTCTTTTATATTTTTAAGATTTTCTTTTGAAATTTTGTAATATTTTATACCGCAATAATTAGCTATTTTTGACCATATAGATCGTTTTTGATAAAGCTCTTGATGAATTATATCTATTAACTTTTTTTTGTTAGAAGTTAGTGCTTCAATTGAAAATTCCTCTAAAAATCTAGATATACGTCTCTTAATTTTTTCTCGTTGTTGACCTTCAATAGCTATTTTTTTATTTTGCTCTAACTTTCCTATTGATGTTTCAATTATTGAAGATATTTCGGCTTCTTTTTCCTCATTTTTTTTATTCTCATATTTTTCTTGAGTATTAGCATGCTTTTCTATATATGCTGCTAATTTTTTCTCTACCAAATTTTGAACATATTTGCCGTTAGGGTTTCGTATGTCACTTTCTGCGATCAGTTTATCCATATCAGATAACTTCTCATATTCTTTTATTTCTCGAAAAAGAGGAGCATATAGCAGAAAATTAATACTTTGAGCAATCCTACTATCTATTGAGTCTTTGGAATCCCTTTGGGGATAAAATTTTTGTTTGAGAACGAAATAATGGTTTAATATTTCTTGAGGTATATTTTTGATATTAAGAGGCTGTAATTCTGACTTGGAGTTAAGTTCGGCTTTCATACCATGACGTTTTGCCTCTAATAATAATAATTCTCCCCAAATTTTATTATCAGTAGTACGACAAACAAGGCATTACTAACTAAGTATAGACAGGGATAAAAGAAAGTATTAAAATCAAAGGAAAGAAAAGGATTTTAATATGGAAGGAAGATGCAAGAAGTGCGGAAAAGAAGAGAGAGTAAAGAACGGTTATGTAAAAGGGAAAC
>CAJYCS010000086.1:0-16727 GCA_913697995.1 Stiretrus anchorago | reverse complement strand
TGTATCATTATTTATTAATAAATCTATCGCTTGATTCATTGCTTCATTTTGTTTTTGGCGCATTATAATTTCTCCTTTTGTTATATTATATTTTTATATAACCTTTGAGAAATTCCCACACTTATTTGGACAGAGCCTTCTAAAAAACTAACCTAAAATAGGTAAAAATGTTGTTCTGTGTCATTCCCGCTTAAGGCTTGCCTGCGTGGATCATTTTCCCCTGTCATCCCGTGATTTATTCACGGGATCCAGTTAAAAATATCAATAACATTGATATTTTTATTTTGTTTTCTGGATCTAGTTCCCAAGCCACGGTATGACATCAAGCAATTTTTTAGAGCCATCCAACAAAGTTGAACAAGCCACGCACGCAAGGCTTTCACTCTACTAGCTTCCCTTGTACATAAAAATCATAAGCTGTTTGGTAAAAGCTAATTGCTTCCTCGGTAAGGCTAATAGAACTCGGGATTTCTTCTTTTTCTTCTCCTAATAATATATAGGTTTTTGGTTGTAGTTTAGGACTTAGGATTACTAGCTTATCGTCTTTTAAAAAGCCTAGTAACTGATAAGTGCTTATGAAAGCTCTATTTGCTGGATTATTTATTATATCCTGCCCCCATAATTTGCTTTTATACTCAAAGCCAAGTAATCCGAAAATCGTTGGGGCTATGTCTATTTGACTTGCTAGATTATCTATTTTTTTCGGCTTTAATATTTGTGGTGCATAGATAATTAGTGGTATATGATATTTTTCTACAGGTAGCTCCGTTTTACCGGCACTTGAAGCACAATGATCGGCAGTAATAACAAAGATAGTATTGTTAAACCATTCTTTAGTTTTAGCAGTTTCTAAGAACTTATTTATTGCATAATCGGTATATTTAACTGCTGCATTACGTCCACCGCCTGATGGTAAATCAATCCTATTATCAGGGAAAGTATAAGGTCGGTGGTTTGAGGTAGTCATAATTAACGAGAAAAACGGCTTACCATCTTTATAGTCCGTATCAGCTTGCTCTATTGCCTTATTTAGAATATCCTCGTCTGCTACTCCCCATACATTTGCAAAACTTATCTCTGAAGCTGTTAAGTTACCTCGGTCTATTATATTATAGTGATTACCGCCGAAATAATTACGTAAATTATCAAAATAGCTATAACCACCAAATATAAAGTTAGCGTTATATCCTTGATTCCTAAACACAGTGCCGATATTAAATAAATTCTGGTTATCAGGTCTACGCACGATTGATGAACCTGGAGTTGGAGGAATTGATAAAGTTATAGCTTCAAGTCCCCGCACTGTCCTTGTACCGGTAGCATAAATATTAGTGAAAAACATGCCTTTATTTGTTAATTCATCCAAGTAAGGCGTAATATTATCACTATTACCAAAGCTTTGCATAAATTTGGCACTTAAGCTTTCTACTGTAATAAAGATTACATTATATTTTTGCTTATTCGGATTTTTAGAGGTAATAATACGCTCGATAGAGTCATCATTTATGAATTTGTCACTATTATTTTGTAAGCTATCGCGTACTATGCTTAAAGCCTGCTTATCATCTATAGTGGGATAGAAGCTATTATAGTTTAGACTGTTATTAAGATAAGCCGAGAAAATCTCATAAGGACCGTTTTTAGCAAGCTCTTCTGCATATTTATTAGAGTGGAAATTTAGCTTTTCAGGGCTATAAAATTTGAATGCAATAAAACTAATTGCAGCTAAAATAATTGCTGTAGCTAAACAACATTTTCTGTTTATATTATATGCTGCATAAATAACAGCTTTTCGCAAGATATAGGTAGTAATAGCACTAACTATCAGAATTCCGCTAATGATCTCTATATAGGGCATAGATTCTTTAACTGTGCCGATAATTTCATGAGTATATACTAGATAATCAACGGCAATAAAATTAAAGCGAGTACCAAACTCATCCCAAAAAGTAAGTTCAGCTGCTGCAATAAAGATTAGTGAGGCAATAAAACCGCAGTAAAATAAGTAACAAAGCGGCGTGTAGACTAGCCTAAACCTTGATAATGCTAAGTTTCCCAGCAATATTAAAACTAATATTACAGGCAGGAAATAAGCCGTAGAAATGAGATCATTAATTAAACCGAAAATAAACACTAACGGCAATTCTATAAGCGAAACTTGTTTATAGAACAATGCATATATGCATAAAGCTATTCTAGTGATTGTTTGAAATATTAAATAAGTCTTAGCAGTTAGTAATTTCATTGGTATCTATGATTATTTAGTAGGTCATTTTTATTTTTCGGTGTCATCCTGTGGCGGCATTGCCTGCGTGGATAACTTCCCCCTGTCACCCCGTGGTGGCATTGTTGCATGATTCCGATGTCATTCCTGCGAAAGCAGGAATCCAGTATAAAGCGAGATAATATACGCTTTTAATTTTAAAAATTTGCTGTATTTATGCTTTTTTTCTTGGATTCCTGCTTTCGCAGGAATGACATATAGGACATTTTTTAATCCATGCGGGCAATGCCCCCCGTGGTCAAGACACAGTATGACAAATATTTAAGCTATAGCACGGCACTCTTTTATCTCTCCGGTAATAATATCTCTCTCTTACCTGTATGATTCGGTGGGGAGACTATTCCTTCTTTTTCCATTTTCTCAACTAAATTGGCAGCTTTGTTATAACCGATTCTAAGCGATCTTTGAATATAGCTAATAGAAGATTTTCGCTCATCACGTACTATCTGCACAGCTTTTTTATAAAGTACTTCATCTGATGTGCCATCGCCGATATCAATACTACTATCATCTTCATCAGGCTGCTCTGTTACAGCGGATATATATTCCGGCGTGCCTGTTTCTTTTAGGTATTCCGTAATTTGCTCAATCTCAGATTCGTTAACAAAAGGTCCATGTACCCTAGTAATTTTAGAGGTATTGCCCATAAATAGCATATCACCCATACCAAGTAACTGTTCTGAACCCTGTTCACCTAAGATAGTGCGGCTATCGATTTTAGAGGTAACCTTAAAGCTGATACGGCTTGGGAAGTTAGCCTTGATCACACCAGTAATAACGTCAACAGATGGTCTTTGCGTTGCCATAATAATATGGATGCCGGCAGCTCTTGCCATTTGAGCTAAACGCTGTATCAACATCTCGATATCCTTACCAGCAACTAACATTAAATCAGCCATCTCATCAACAATCACCACTATAAACGGCAGCTTTTCCATATTCATTGCCACAGTTTCATATATGGGTCTGCCGGTTTCAGGATCAAAGCCTGTTTGAATTGACTTCTCAATTATTCTTCCCTCTTTAACTGCTTCTTGAATCTTAGTATTATAGCCGGCGATATTCTTAACACCGATATTACTCATCATTCTATAGCGGTTTTCCATTTCTTTGACTGCCCATTTTAGTGCCACCACTGCTTTAGCCGGTTCGGTTACAACGGGCGTTAATAAATGTGGTATCCCGTCATAAGCCGATAACTCAAGCATTTTCGGGTCAATCATGATAAAGCGACATTCTTCAGGGGTATAGCGATATAACAGCGAAACGATCATAGCGTTAATCCCTACCGATTTACCTGAACCAGTTGTCCCTGCAACAAGTAAGTGTGGCATTTTGGCAAGATCGGCGATAAGCGGTTTGCCCGCTAAATCTTTACCTAAAACTAAAGGCAATAAAGTGGATGTATCTTGGTATTCTGGTGTTTCTATTAACTCTTTTAAGCAAAAGAATTCTCGCTGCTTATTAGGTAGCTCAATACCAAGCACATTTTTGCCTGGTACTACCGCAATCCTTGTTGATAGGGCTGAGAGCGAGCGGGCTATATCGTCGGATAATCCTACTACTCTTGAGGTTTTAGTGCCTGCTGCCGGTTCAAACTCATATAAAGTTACTACCGGACCTTGACTTATATTAATTATTTGTCCTTTCACACCAAAATCATTCAGTACAGTCAGCAATTCTTCGGCTTTTTGTTTAAGCTCTGACGACGAAGCACCTTTTATATGATGATTTTCAGGGTTACGAAGTAGCGAAATTGGCGGCAGTGCTGCTGCGTCATTTTGAGATATTTTAGGAGCAGCAGGTTTATTAAAGAATTTTATAGGATTTACAGGTGCTGGTTTAGCCATAATAGGCTTTGGCTCTTCTGTAAATTTTATTTTTTCACTTACCAGCTTTGTATAAGAAGGGGTAATCTTTATTTTATTATCTGCTTTACCGGAAAATAATTTTGGCAAAGTTAATTGTGAAAATAGATTATAGAAAAAAGTTTGTATTTTATACGCTAGAAATTTACCTAATTTAATGATAAAGCTGCTTAAAGAAGTAAATTTAATTTCAAATAAAACAACAAATATAATAAATGTAAAAAATACTAATAATAAATGAAGCTGATTTGTGAATTGTTTAAGAAAATGAAAAATAATTATACCAGCTGCTCCGCCACCATTAGAGGGTACGAATTCTAAATCAAAATTAGATAGTAAAGCTGCGGTACTGAAAAGAGCAAGTAGCATTACCGATATACGGATAAAGGATTTACGATATTTCTGTTGCCAGCAATTCTTCCCCCAAATAAAACAAGAAAGCGGTATTATAAAAGCTGCCACCCCAAAAAATTGATATAAAAAATCAGATAGATAAGAACCAAAAATCCCTAATAAATTATTAGTATATCCAGTTGTTGCCGAATTAAAAGACGGGTCATCAAGCTTATATGATATAAGCATCGCAATAGTAGCAAGACCGATTATTCCTAAAATAACAGCCTGTACTTTATTATTTGAAAGAAATTTGTTTACGTAGTATAGCATTAAATACTTATTGATAGAAATTTACTATAACATACTATTTTGAAGTAAATTAAACAAGAAAATTTACACCTTGGGGAAAAATGTTATACTTAAACTCTATAATAGGACATGTATTATTTTTATGATTTAAAAAAGCGTGCGATGTCATTACCGTACGAGGCTTGCCCCGCGTAGATCATTTCCCCCTGTCACCCCGTGATTTATTCACGGGGTCCAGCTAAAAAATACTAATATTATTAGTATTTTTTATTATTTTCTGGATGCCGTGGTCAAGCCACGGCATGACACCGAAGATACTCGATCCACGCAGGCAAACCCACCTCTCAAAGACAAAAATTTATTTGCTAGAGTAACCCTTGACGAAGAATTGCAGACCATTGCTTGGTCTAATGGAGCAGATTTTGCTCCTAAATTCTTAAAATCTCACCTAAAGAATATAAGGTAAATAGAATTTACACCTTTTAAAAAACTATGTTATAATATAGTTCTATAGAGAACACATAGTATAACATGACCATAAAAATTCATTCTGAGAAAGATTTTGAGAAAATGCGGGCAGCTGGCAGGTTAGCTGCTGAAACACTTGATTTTATAGAACCGCATGTAAAGCCAGGCGTTACCACAAATAGTTTAAATAATCTTTGTCATAATTTTATTATTTCGAATAATGCCATTCCTGCACCTTTAAATTATAAAGGTTTCCCGAAATCTATTTGCACCTCGATAAATCATGTAGTTTGTCACGGAATTCCAAACGATAAGCCATTACGAAATGGTGATATAATAAATATTGATGTTACAGTAATTTTCGATGGTTGGTATGGTGATACTAGTCGCATGTATTATGTTGGTGATGTGGCAATAAAGCCGAAACGCCTTATTCAAGTAACTTATGATGCAATGATGAAAGGAATCGAGGTAGTAAAGCCAGGAGCAAGGCTCGGTGATATAGGTCATGCTATTCAAAGCTATGCTGAGAAACATAATTATTCTGTAGTACGAGATTATACCGGTCATGGAATTGGTCGTGTTTTTCATGATGAACCATCAATATTAAATTATGGTCGTAGCGGAACAGGGCTTGTTTTAGAAGAAGGTATGTTTTTTACTGTTGAGCCTATGGTAAATGCCGGTGGATATGATACTATATTAAGTAGTTTAGATGGTTGGACAGTCACCACGCGTGATAAGTCTTTATCAGCACAATTTGAGCATACTATAGGCATTACTAAAGATGGCTTTGAAATATTTACATTATCCCCTAAAAAATTAGATTATCCTCCCTATGTTAAACTATAAGCTAATGGAATTCTTTGACGGCGAACCTGAGATAGTTCCCGATATAGCTATAAAAGAAGAGCCAGCTCCTCATTATATAGGTCATCGTAAAAGGGTAAAAGAACGCTTTGTGACTTCAGGAGCGGCAAATTTTTCCGACTATGAGTTATTAGAACTGATGCTATTTTCGTCTATTCCTCGTAAAGATGTAAAGCCTCTAGCCAAAAAATTACTGGAAAATTTTAATAGTATTACTGATTTAATCAATATTGATAAAGAAAGATTGCTTAGTATTAGCGGTACTAATGAAAATTTATATATCAATTTTGCTATAGTACGTGAATTAATAAATAGAGCATTAAAACAAAAAATAATAAATAAAAATATTATTGCCTCATGGGGTTCTTTGATTGATTATTTAAAAGTTAATATGGGTAATATGCGGCTTGAACAATTTCGGGTATTATTTTTGAACAAAAAAAATATTTTGATTGCTGATGAAGTTTTAAGCCAAGGAACTATTGATCAGGCTGCTGTATACCCACGAGAAATAATTAAAAGAGCGTTGTTTAATGAGGCGAGTAATATTATACTTGTTCATAATCATCCAAGTGGTAGTCCTGATCCTTCAAAAGCCGATATTGATATGACAAATATAATAGTAGATATGTGTAAAACAATAAATATTATAGTGCATGATCATGTAATTATCAGTAATAATAAATATTTTAGCTTTAAATCTAACATGTTACTATGAATATAAATAGCTATATTGTATTATTTATTTTTTCTTTTATAGCAACTACTACACTAACATGCATATTAACCAAATATCTTGCGGCATTCGGTTTAGTTGATGTGCCTAGTAGTCGCCGCTCTCATGATAAGGTAACTCCTCGTGGCGGTGGTCTTGCTATCGTAATTGTTGTAATGATTGCTTTAAGCAGTTTTGAATATATAACAAGCGGTTTGCTTACTAACTCGGCAAAAATATTACCGCCATTATTTGTAATTGCGACAGTTTCTTTTTTAGATGATTTAAAACCTGTGCCGGTACTAATTCGGTTGATAACTCATTTAATTTGTTCTGCTTTTGCTATCTATCTTTTTATCTCTCTGGATTTTGCTGCTAATATTAATGTACCGATATATCTTATTTTTATTGCATTAATTATAGCTTTAAGTGGATTTGTTAATATATATAATTTTATGGATGGTATAGACGGCATGAGTTGTATAGAGTCTATTCATCTATCAAGCACTATACTTATATTATGTTTACTACAATTTCAGGTACTTGCTAATCCATATTTTATATTCAGTACGAATATTGTTATACTTGGTTGTTCTGTTGGATTTTTAATATTTAATTGGCAACCGGCAAAAATATTCTTAGGAGATGTAGGCAGCATTAGCCTTGGTTTCTTACTGGGTTTTTGTTTGTTGATGCTTGCGACTACAAATATTAACCTATTTATAGCTTGTTTTATCGCTAGCTTGTATTACTTAACCGATGCGGTGTTGACTATATTAATTAGGTTAGTAAATAAAGAAAAAATTTGGCAGCCTCACTTAAAGCATTTTTTCCAAAAAGCTGTCAAAAAAGGCAAATCTCATAAACGGGTAGTATCGATTATAGCGATTTGTAATGTATTCTTGATGATATTATCCGTACTGTCGTTATACTTACCTATAATATCTGTGATGCTTGCTTTAGCAGTAATTACTTTAACTGTCCAAAGTTTATTAAGATGAAGCTAATTAAAGATGATGTTCATAAAATAGTTAGGCATATATTTGCAAGGCAGCATCCTTTGCTTCCTGAAATAATGATTAATTGGAGTAAAATAGTCGGATTTAAATTTAGTGATAAGGTATTACCTTTGAAAATAATTGCTGATACTAATAAAAAGCAAAAGATTAATACGCTGTTTATACAAGCAGAAGACCATGCAACAGCTTTAGAAGTATCTTTTTACCAAGAAATTATACTAGAACGCATCGCAGTTTATTTAGGCTTTAAAGCAATACACCAGATGCGAGTGACTGTCTATAAGCAAAAATAGTGGCGTCATGACATTGCCTGCGTGGACCAGTTTTTCCCTTGTCATACCGCGACTTGATCGCGGTATCTTAGGACGTAGTTTGCGATACAAGACCCCGTGGTCAAGCCACGGGGTGACATTAAAATTGACTGGATTCCCGCTTTCGCGGGAATGACATATAAGACAATTCTCGAGCCATGCAACAACGCCCGAATGAAATGAGTGTAGTAATCTCACGAAATTGTATTAATTACAGTTTAGCGGAATATTTAATATATTATTCCAAACTGTATCCCAGCCTTTTGCATGAGTAATATTAGGGAAAACCTTATACTTAACGCAATTAGATGAGCTAGCGTTTATATAAAGTTCTGCGATAAAAGTTGGAACTCTTTTGTCATCTGCTCCTGAGAGATGTAGTTGAGGGATATGACTGATTTGCTTTGCGTAATTTATTGGATTTAATGATTTAGTTAGATAACCACGATAATTATGGTGCTTGTCAAATTTCTCAGTATCTAAATTACCGGCAATCGTTATAATATCTTTCACATTACTATTTTGGCTAGCGATTAATATTGTAAGCCCGCCGCCACCTGAAAAGCCAACTAAGCTAAATTTCTGCCCGTTATTAATAGTATTTATGACATCATTAATTGAATTTACTACTTCATGGTTCATTCTTTTATCTAACCAATAATCATTAACGCATTTTGCATTCATCTCTAAAGGAGTATATTGACAAGGTCTTGCTATATAAACAACATTTGGTCGCTTATCGATTGTAAGTAAGTTTAACAACATTGGATTAACAGGGGTAGGGTTGTCAGAATTAACGCCTCCATCTGCAAGATGTCCATCCCCTTCAATGTAAAATACAAAAGGCTGATTATGATCAGTGACACGCTGATAAGTCGTAAGGATAAAATCGCCACCTTTTACAAGTTGTTGCTGAAAATTATTTTGTTTAGCTATATCTTGAGAATGTTTCATTCTACTCGCTACATCATGGGTAGTAGAACAACCGGAAAGTAGAACAGAAACTAAAAATATTATCCAAATAAAATTTTTCATAATGTATTTAATGGTTATTGGTAGACGCTTTATATTGTCATCCCGTGGCTTGACCACGGGATCCAGGAAAAAGCGAGATAACCTAATCTTTTAATTTTAAAGATTTACTATATTGTATTTTTTAATTACTGGATTCCTGCTTTTGCAGGAATGACATCAGAGCCATACAACAAAGCCAGTTTTTCCTCGCAATGACGTTACGATAATTAGAACGGTATTTCGTCATCTAAGTCGCTATGATCAAAAGAAGGCTTGGAATGTTTATATTCACTATGACCTGAATCTTGAAGACTAGAGCTAGTAGAATTTTTGCTATCCAACAATATTAATTGTGAATTAAAATTTTGCAATACGATTTCTGTAGTATATTTTTCCACGCCTAAACTATCATTCCATTTACGAGTTTGTAACGAGCCTTCAATATATAATTTACTACCTTTTTTAACGTAATTTTTTACAACAGATACTAACCCTTCGTTAAATATCACTACTCTATGCCATTCGGTCTTTTCTTTTTTTCCACCGGTAACACGGTCTTTCCAAATATCGGTGGTGGCTAAAGAAAGATTCGCTATTTCCTTTCCTTCCCCCGTAGTTCTAATTTCAGGATCACGTCCTAAATTGCCTATTAATGTCACTTTATTTAAGCTACCTGCCATAGATTACCTATTTTAAAAATATTATTATTGCAATAATAAAATAAAAGAGCCTATAATACTACAGGTTTTTTAAAATATCCTAAAATTTTTCAGTAAGAGTGATATGAACCAAGAATATATCAAGGTACGTGGTGCTAAAGAGCACAATCTAAAGAATATAAATGTTGATATTCCAAGGAATAAATTTGTCGTTATAACTGGTCTTAGCGGTTCGGGTAAATCTTCCTTAGCGTTTGATACGATTTATGCAGAGGGTCAAAGAAGATATGTTGAGAGCTTATCTTCATATGCAAGGCAATTTTTGCATTTGCAAAATAAACCGAATGTCGAGTCTATTTCTGGATTATCGCCAGCTATTGCGATTGATCAGAAAACTACTTCTAAGAATCCACGTTCTACAGTTGGAACTATAACCGAGATTTACGATTATCTCAGGTTATTATATGCAAGGGTTGGGATTCCTTATTCTCCGGCAACGGGTCTTCCTATACATAGTCAAACTGTTTCTGAAATGGTAGATATAATAAACGAATTACCGCAAGGTACGAAGATATATTTACTAGCTCCGATTGTCAGGGGACATAAAGGGGAATTCAAACGTGAGATTATGAATCTGAAAAAGCAAGGATTCCAGAAGTTAATTGTTAATGGGGAAACTTGTGAAATAGATGATTTGCCGAAGCTTGATAAAAATAAAAAACATAATATTGAAGTAATTGTTGACAGAATAGTTTTAGATGAGAATTTAGGCAATAGGCTAGCTGATAGTTTAGAGAGTTCATTAAATCTTGCTGATGGTATTACCTACCTAGAAATTGTAGAATTACCAACGGCAGCTAATACTGAATACGAAAAAAATCAGCGTATAACTTTTTCCGAAAAATATTCTTGTCCAGTATCAGGATTTCAGCTTACAGAAATTGAACCAAGAATATTTTCTTTCAATAGTCCTTTTGGTGCATGTCCTAAATGTGAGGGGATTGGTAAAGAGTTTTTCTTCGATCGTGATTTAATTGTACCAGATCATAGAATATCCATTAAAGATGGTGCAATAGTGCCGTGGGGCAGTACGTCCTCAAAATTTATCCTAGAGACATTAAAAGCACTTGCTGAGCATTATAGATTTTCTATAGACTCACCTTTTTCAGCTTTATCGGATAATATTAAAACAATTTTATTTGAAGGTTCTGGAGAAGAAGCGATAAGATTTGAGTTTCATGATGGTTCTAAAACACAAGTAATTCATCAGCCATTCGCTGGAATAATACCGAGTTTGCAAGAAAAAGATCGTACTATAGAATCGGTTTTAATCAAGAAAGAGTTAGCTAAATTTAAGTCCGAACATAAATGTACGGCTTGTAATGGCTATAGGCTAAAAGATGAAGCTTTATGTGTTAAAATAGTAAATATTCATATAGGTGAAGTAGCAGATATGAGTATTGCAACACTGCAACAATGGTTTGCTCACCTAGAACAAAAATTAAATAAAAAACAATTATTTATTGCTGAACGTATCCTTAAAGAAATTAATGAAAGACTAAAATTTTTGATGAATGTTGGGCTTGATTACCTAACATTGTCACGAGAGTCTGGCACTTTATCAGGAGGAGAAAGTCAGCGTATCCGTCTTGCTTCACAAATAGGATCGGGTTTAAGCGGTGTTTTATACGTACTTGATGAGCCATCTATTGGTTTGCATCAACGTGATAATACTAGATTAATTGAGACACTAAAAAGACTAAGGGATCTTGGTAATACTGTTTTAGTAGTTGAGCATGACGAAGAAACAATGTATGAGGCTGATCATATTATCGATATAGGTCCGGGTGCTGGTATTCATGGTGGTCGGGTTATTGCTGAGGGTAATGCCGAAGAAATAAAGAATTTTGAAGAAAGTATTACAGGAAGATATTTAAGCGGTCGTCAAACAATTAAAGTGCCAACACAAACACGAACAGGGCATGATAATAGAGCAATAGAGCTTATTGGAGCTGTTTCTAATAATTTAGATAATGTCGATATAAAAATCCCGCTCGGTACATTTACTGCTATAACAGGGGTATCAGGAAGCGGAAAATCAAGCTTAATGATTCATACTTTATATAAGGCAGCTTTAAAACATCTAGAGCCTACAGCAAAAGTATTTCCAGGAAAATACCAAAAATTAAAAGGACTTGAATATATAGATAAAATTATTGATATTAATCAGTCACCAATTGGTAGAACTCCACGTTCTAACCCTGCAACTTATACCGGTGCGTTTACTCATATTAGAGACTGGTTTGTAGAACTGCCTGAGTCAAAAGCCAGAGGTTATAAGGTTGGTAGGTTTTCATTTAACGTTAAGGGCGGTAGATGTGAGGCATGTCAAGGTGATGGGCTAATTAAGATAGAAATGCACTTCTTGCCTGACGTATATGTAAAATGCGACATTTGTAACGGTCATAGATATAATAGAGAAACTTTAGAGATAAAATATAAAGGTAAATCTATTGCTGATATATTAATGATGACAGTAGAAGATGCAATGCAATTCTTTGAAAAAATCCCATTAATCTATGAAAAACTTATTACCTTAAATGAAGTAGGGCTTGGCTATATTAAAATCGGTCAATCAGCAACTACTCTTTCAGGAGGGGAGGCACAGCGTGTTAAACTTGCTAAAGAGCTGTCAAGGCGTTCAACCGGTAAAACGCTTTATATACTAGATGAGCCAACTACAGGGCTACATATTGACGATATTAATAAATTGCTAAAAGTGCTGCATAAGCTTGTTGATATGGGAAATACTGTTTTAGTTATCGAGCATAATCTAGATGTTATAAAAACAGCTGATTACATTATCGATGTTGGTCCTGAGGGTGGTGATAAAGGCGGTAAGATAGTGGTACATGGCACCCCTGCCGATATTGCTGCTTGTTCTGAAAGCCATACAGGTAGGTATCTAAAGCAGTATTTGAAATGATATAGTTTGTTAGATGCGTAGTATTGGTGCAGCAATCTTAGGAATTTGGTACTATATTTATTAGGATTATATTAATTTTCGTAATAACGATTATTTTAATATTTTATCAGAGGAAATAATATTTTTGCAAGAGTAGTTTTCCCTGATTGTCTTGGTCCAGTAATACCTAAAACTGGGTAAAATTTAGAAAATTTTTCTAAAACTCCTTGTATAAAACGTTGATATTAAATATTGCCTAATTGAATTTAATAGTTTCAATTTAGCACTAATTAATTAAAATTCAAGAAATTTAGTTTTTCTGTTTTTAGATATTACGCATTTAATATTTACAAACACCCTCTAACTTGGTTAATCATCTGTAAATATTGATTCCGGTAGCTTCTGGAATCAATATTTTTGATATCCCAGTTTTCACTATTTAGTATTACTGTTTTAACATTTAATTTGTTATATAAGTTTGGATTTTGCTCAGTACTTAAAACAAGACATTTATTATTAGACTCTTTAATTAAAGAGTCTAATTTACTGAAATATCTTAAGCTTTTTTGACTGTCGCTATATAATTTTGTCGTACGGATATTTGTATCAACAAAAAAATACTCGCTACTGTCGCTTAATAAAATCACATCTTTTATATTAGCAAACTCGTTATTTTTAGCTTCTTGCAAATCTTGCAATTCTTTCATTGCTAGCTCAAGATTATTACTAATATCTTGTTGTAATTCAGGAAATTTTTCACTAAATATTTTAGTAAACTCCTGTAGTAAAACTTTTACGTTATCAAGATCAAGCCAAATATGCCAATTATCTTTTATGATTTTTAAATCTTTAATATCACTAATTTTTATAATGGTGTTAGCATGATTATTAATTAGCTTGTCAGCAAACCCATCAAATTCTTCATCTATATAAATAGCGATATTGGCATTTTTGACTTTTGCTAGATCACTTGGTTTTAAATTATAATGATGGGGGCAGCCGTTACTTACGGCTAAACTCTCTATCTCCGCTTTATCTTTAACCAGCATTGCAGCTATGCTTGCAATTGGGGTAATGCTTGTAACTATTTTTGGTTTAGCGTAACTAGTGAAGCTGAAAAATAGGAAGTATAGTAGGGTTATCGTTATCCCGTGGCTTGTCCAGCGTTGTGGAATGGATCTGATGTCATTCCCGCATAGGCGGGAATCCAGAAAAAATAAATTTTTATACTTCATAGTTTTGATTCCTAATTAATGACTGGATTCCCGCCTACGCGGGAATGACGTTATCATATACAATAACTCCAACCTACTAGGCTTAAAATCTTGATCTATCCAAATCTTTTTTAAGTAATTTAGTTTTTCGCCTATGTCTTTTTGTTCTATATTTATATTTAGTAAATCATGACCATTTATTGGGAATTTAGGTCGTTCTAATGAATCATATATATTTATAAATTTTGTTATTTGTGAATAATCTATTTTTCCTAATATACTTGCTGCTAATAAATATTCTTTATAGTTTTTATGCTCCAGCCAGATTTTTTTTATATCAAATTCAGTGATTATACTTTTATGAACAAAATCTAATATTGATAGTATTTGGATAGTTTCATGTTTTGAGAATTTCCAATCTAGAAAATTTTTTAAATTTAAATCTTTTTGATAATATAATAATAATGCATATCTAGTACTTAATTCTAGATTAAAGCTTTTGGCTTGCTCTGCAATTTTTATTTCATAATTTTGGATGGAAAACATCAATGCCAAAATCCTTATTTCAAACATGGCTTTTAAAACTTCAGGGCTATTACTAGAAACTATAATTCTATCAAATTCACTTTTTATGCGTTCTCGTGATAAACTCATTAAGCCGTTTTTTAGTTCATCGCATGCTTTAAATCCTTCTGGATCAAGCCTATTTGCATAATAGCTAGAAAAACGAAAGAATCGTAAAATACGTAAATAATCTTCTTTAATTCTTTGGTGAGCAGCTCTTATAAATACTACTTTTCGCTGCTTTAAATCTTCAAATCCATTAAAATAATCATATATTTTACCTTTAAAAGGGCAATAGCTTAAAGCATTAATAGTGAAGTCTCTTCTTTCTGCATCTTCAGCAAAATCATTTGTGAATACTACTTTAGCGTGTCTGCCGTTACATTCAATATCTTTCCGAAGAGTTGTAATTTGAAACTGTTCCTTTTCTAAAATAGCTGTAATTGTGCCAAATTTTAAGCCGGTTGGTATAGTTTTTATCTTAGCTTGGGATAAAATGCTTGTTACTTCATTTGGTAATAAGTTCGTCGCTATATCAATATCATAGCTCTCTTTACCAAGCAAAGCATCTCGAACTGAGCCGCCAATTAATCTTGCTTCTCCTTTTTTATTAAGAAGACTCAAGATTTTTTCATATCCTTTTGAAGGAATATTTAGTATTTTATTGATAGTTTGCATGACTAGATTTTATAGTACATTTTTTAGAATTGCAAAATATAAGTATAACCGGATTTTTGTTTAAAAAATCTCTATTAATAGTCATCAGATTTCCCGTGCATTTTGCTTTATAATTAAGATTGATATGAATTTCGGCTTCGTTGCAATAGTTATTTTTATTAAAGATAATTCTTTGCCCATAATTAGTTATGAAAAGATTATCTTTTAGAGGCAATAATATACTATCTTCTTGTCCAAACCAATTAGCCCAATAAATCCTATTAAATGTTGCCATCTTATCGGCATAAATTTCAAGCTTACCTTGCTTATTCTTAATACCGATTGACATATTACTTACATCAAATATTAATTCAGGTTTTGGCGAATAAAGCATAAATATAAAGGATATTGCCATAATTACTAGTCCAAATAATCGCCATGTAGTTTTCCATATACAAATCCAGAAAAATCCAAATAAAAATAGTAAGATACTACAATTTGTAATATAGCCAAAATACCAAACTGAACCGGGTAAATTATTAAAATAGTGGGCTGATCTAATTATTATTTCTATAAAAAACCCTATAATTTTTAAAATGTAACTATCAAACCCAATCATAGTAAAAGGCAGAGATAGTAAAGCAAGAGGCATCAGAAAAAAGGACATTACAGGTACAGCAATAAGATTTGTTGGTACTGAGTAAGTGGAAAATATAAAAAACTGATTTATTACTACGGGGGCAGTAATGATGCTTGCTAAAAAACTAGAATAAATATTTGATATGGTATAAAATTTTATTGCTCCAAAAATGCCTTTTTTCTCTCCAAGTAACCACGAATTTTTAAGATAAAACTCATAACCTGCCACAAGTGATAATACTGCAATAAAAGATAGCTGAAAACTTGGATGAAAAATATATTCGGGATTTAGTGATAATATTATAAACGCCGCAATAGCAAGAGAGCGAATAGGAAAACCAGAACGCCCGATAATAATACCATAAATAAAAATTGCTGCTGTAATAAAAGCTCTTGTTGCTGCGATTTGCATCCCGCTTAGCTCTAAATATCCAAAGCTGCCGATTAATGCACAGTAAGCAGAAACTAATTTTATATTATAATTATACGCCAAATAATTCGATAGATTTAGCAAAAACCTTGTAGTAGTGAAAATAATCATTACCACTAGCGACAAATGTAGCCCTGAAACGCATAATACGTGTGATATACCGCTTTGCCGCATATCATTTGCCTGTTTAAGCCTTTTGTCTCACCAAGTAATATCGCAGCTGCAAAATTTCCTTTATCACTACCAAGTTTGTTTATTAAATTATTATAAACGCTAATTTAGGATAAGAGAAGTTTTTCTGGAGCTAAAACATCAAGTTTTGCATGAGATTTAGTGATAGCATAAGCAGTAACACAAGCTAGAATATGCACCAAGAAATTAACAGGAGATCTATGCCTTGTATGT
>CAJYCS010000085.1:0-12521 GCA_913697995.1 Stiretrus anchorago | reverse complement strand
TGTATCATTATTTATTAATAAATCTATCGCTTGATTCATTGCTTCATTTTGTTTTTGGCGCATTATAATTTCTCCTTTTGTTATATTATATTTTTATATAACCTTTGAGAAATTCCCACACTTATTTGGACAGAGCCTTTTGAATTTCTATATCATTTTCTATAGCTACCTGCTCCTGATAAAATTCAGCTATTTCTTGCTGTACTCGATTTATTTCATCATACACAGCTTTCAGCATCATTAGATTTACTAGCGGGTTTATAGTATTATTTGGAATAGCAATAGCCGGTTCTGCTGGAATTTCTATGATATCATCAGAGCCAGTAGTAACTTTAACTTCTTCAGATTCTAGGATAATAGGCGGTTGACTACATGGTAAAGATACCGAGTTGTTATCTTCTATTTTGACTGTTTCAGTATTAACCAACTCAACTTTTTCTTCAAATTCTTTAAAATCTACTTCAGGAAAAAGTTTTTTTATATCTTCCGTTTCCATTGTTTGACCATTTTTACCTGCCATATACATTGCAGAAACAATTTTCTTATAAATGATTTCGACTAATTCTTGTTTCTCTACCATTTCCTCAGAATGCTTTACTCCCCCATTATCCCAGAAATTTATGAATTTTGAAGCGAATGGTACATATTCTTTAACTTTTATTATAAAATTTTGTAACAATGAAAATTTAGGCTGCTCTATTAATTCAGGCTTTTCTTCATATTTTTTTAATACATATTCAACAATTTTCGGGATATTGTCATCAGTTCCTTTACATGAACCTTCTTCTATTTTCTTTTCAATACTTTTATTTATTTTTTTTAAAAGAGTATTACCAATGTTTAAATATGTGAGTGAAACAGTGCCTAATGTAACAAATTTTATAGATTGAATAGCTATTATAAATGGCAAAGAAATGAATTTTAATGTGTATTTAAGAATATTATATCTTGTTGGATGAGGTGTAAGATCATAAATATCATGAAATTCTTTCATTTCTTTATATCTATTTTCAATGTGTAAAAAGGTTTTAGCTTCTAGACTCAGCATTAAATTACTTAATTTTAATTATTACGAGGCAAAGAATATAAAAAACGTTAAATTATGTCAATTAATTTTTAATTTGGTTTCTCTATAGGCAATTAATACTTGCAAAGTTTCATAAGATAAATAGAATTATCTAGGAAAATGTTAATAAGGAAAAATAAATATGCTACATATAAATTTTACTGAGGAAGAATCATTAAATACTCAAGCATTAATAGTGTTTATTGATGACAAATTAAAACTTGATAGTGAAATAATAAACCTTGACCAACAACATCATGGTTTGATCTCCAAGACTATTGCCAATAAATTACAATTTACTGGTAAATACGGGCAGATCAAAATTATTCCTTCTGTTGTTAAGTCAGGGGAAGTAAAATATTTAGTATTAGCAGGTCTTGGAAGTGAGGAAAAACTAACCGAAGTTAAGATTGAAGAATTAGGCGGTAAAATATTACAGAATATTACTAATGCTAAAATCGCTACTATTGGATTAAAAATTAAAAATAGAATTAGCAATTTTACATCATCACATGTTGCATCTTTAATTGCTAGTGGTGCGTTACTTGCTTCCTACAGGTTCGATAAATATAGAACTACTTTAAAGGAAGCGGATAAGTTTGTTGTAGAGTCATTTGAAATTTTTACAGATAATAACGCAGAAGCAACAAAATTGTTTGAAGTTAAAAAACTAATTGCTGAAGGGGTCTTTTTCACAAGAGATATTAGTAACGAGCCATCAAATATTAAAACTCCGCAAATATATGCTGAAAGAATAGCAGATATACTTGAAGAATTAAATGTCGATGTTTCTATTCTTGGTGAAAGAGAAATGAAAAATCTTGGCATGGGTGCTCTTCTTGGAGTCGGTCAAGGGTCACAAAATGAATCAAAGCTAGTAGTAATAGAATATCAAGGTGCGAATAAAGATGCTCCTTATATTGCTCTAGTCGGAAAAGGAGTTATTTTTGATACAGGAGGTATATCTCTAAAACCATCAAATAATATGCATTTAATGAGATATGACATGTGTGGTTCTGCCGCAGTAGTTGGTACTATAATTGCGGTTGCTAGTCAAGAATTGCCGGTAAATATCGTAGGTGTTGTAGGGCTTGTTGAAAATATGCCATCAGGTAATGCACAACGTCCTGGTGATGTTGTAACTACTATGTCAGGGCAAACTGCTGAAGTTTTAAATACCGATGCAGAGGGGCGTTTAGTTCTTGCTGATGCTGTTTGGTATGCACAAGAGAAATTCAAGCCTAAATGCGTGATTGACGTTGCTACTTTAACTGGTGCAATAGTCGTGTCTTTAGGTCCTACATATGCTGGTTGTTTTTCTAATAACGATGTGCTTGCTGATAAACTAATAAAAGCTGGTGAGGAAGTAAATGAAAAATTATGGAGAATGCCGCTTCATGAAGATTATGATGCAATGATTAACTCCGACATAGCTGATATGGCAAATATCGGTAATGTACCAGGAGCTGCCGGAAGTTCTACCGCTGCTCATTTTATCAAACGTTTTATTCAAGAGGGAGTAGAATGGGCACATTTAGATATAGCAGGTGTTGCAAATAGCAGTAAACCCTCATCACTTGGTCCGAAAGGGGCAGTAGGTTATGGTGTAAGGTTACTTGAGAAATTTATAAAGGAAAATTATGAGCAGTAAGCCTTATATATTTGTTATAGGTAATGAAAAAGGTGGAGCAGGTAAAACAACCTGCTCTATCCATTTAATAGTGGCACTACTTTATCAAAAATATTCAGTTGTAAGTATTGATACTGATTCTCGCCAAAGCTCTTTAACTAATTACCTAAAAAATCGAGATTTATATAATGAGCAAAACCCTGACAAACCAGTATTAGTACCAAAGCATTTCCATGTTAAAGAAAGTTCTGAAGAAGAGCAAGCAAATAGTTTTGAGCAGATATTAAAGGATAATATGGATGCTGATTATATAGTAATCGATACGCCTGGTAGCCATACTGCTTTATCAAGGCTTGCTCATTCTTATGCTGATACGATTATTACACCGATAAATGATAGCTTTTTAGATTTAGACGTAATAGCAAAAGTTGATAGCAAAGATGAAATTATTAGCCCCTCAATCTATAGCCAAATGATATGGGAACAGAAAATGCAGCGTGCTAGTCGTGATAGAGGGAGCATAGATTGGATAATTTTGCGGAATCGTTTAAGTAACCTTGATGCTCTAAATAAAAGACGTGTTAGTAACGTATTGAACAAGCTCGCTAAGAGAATCAATTTTAAACTCGCTGATGGTTTTAGTGAACGTGTGATATATAGGGAGTTATTTCTGCAAGGTTTAACTCTACTTGATTTAAAAGTCGCAAATTATGACCGAGCATTTAACAGCTCACATATAGTTGCTCGTCAGGAACTAAAAAATTTCTTAAAATTCCTAAATATTACTTTTGCAGCCTAGGCTCTGTGAAGATTTCTAAAAAGATTTAATTTTGACTCTTTTTTGCTGCAAATTACAAGATTTTTTTGAAATATGAATAACTATTCCGTCAAAAATCTTATTAATTTTCGCTAAAAAATAGTTCAAAACTCAAAATCAATTAGAACCTTTCACAGAACCTAGATAATTTTATTGCAGGATTTAGCTATTTTGATTATAGTGAGTTGATTTAAAAAACAAAAATAAAATGCATAAATATAGAACTCATAATTGTAACGAATTAAAAATTTCTGATGTTGGAGCTGAAGTAAAATTATCTGGTTGGGTACATAGAAGAAGAGATCATGGCAATCTAGTTTTTGTAGATTTACGTGATCATTATGGCATAACACAAATCGTATTTACCGACCAAAATCCGCAGCTTATGGACGATGCTAGCCGTTTACGTTATGAGTCAGTTGTTACAGTAGTTGGGAAAGTAGTAGCAAGATCAGAAGAGACTATTAATAACACACTTCCTACTGGTCATATAGAAGTTTTAGCCGGTGAATTTATTATTGAATCAGCTGCTGATACTCTGCCGTTTGTGATTAATACGGAAAAAGACGCACCTGAAGACTCAAGGCTTAAGCATCGCTTTTTAGATTTAAGACGTGAGAAACTGCATAATAATATTATGCTCCGTTCGCAAATTATTTCTTATATCCGTCAATTGATGACTGCAAGAGGTTTTACCGAGTTCCAAACACCTATTCTAACTGCTAGCTCACCGGAAGGGGCGAGGGATTTCTTAGTCCCAAGCAGATTACATCCGGGCAAATTTTATGCATTACCGCAAGCACCGCAACAATTCAAGCAACTATTAATGGTATCGGGATTTGATCGTTATTTCCAAATCGCCCCATGTTTTCGTGATGAAGATGCAAGAGCAGATAGGTCACCAGGCGAGTTTTATCAGCTAGATATCGAAATGTCGTTTGTTACACAAGAAGATATATTCAGCACAATCGAGCCTGTAATGTATGAGCTATTTACGAAATTTACAGATAAGAAAGTATCAGAAGCACCCTTTATCCGTATTCCATATAATGAATCTATGCTGAAATATGGTTCTGATAAGCCTGATTTACGAAACCCTATTGTAATTGCTGATGTAACGGAAATTTTTAGAGATTCAGACTTTACTATTTTTAGGGAAAATATCAAAAAAGGTAGTATTGTCCGAGCAATTCCAGCTCCTTATGCAGCCGCACAACCTCGTAGTTTCTTTGATAAAATGATAGAGTTTGCAATATCGGAGGGAGCTGGAGGACTTGGCTATATTCAGTTTAGCGAAACCGGTGAAGCAAAAGGACCAGTTGCAAAATTCTTAAGCACTCAGCAGTTAGAAGATTTAAAGGCTACTGCTAATATTAGCAATGGCGATGCGGTATTTTTCGCCAGCGATAAAAAAGATAAAGCTGCAAAACTTGCGGGTAAGGTAAGAATTAAGCTTGCCGATGAGTTAGATTTACTTGAAAAGGATTGCTTTAAATTCTGCTGGATTACCGATTTTCCATTCTATGAGCTAAACGAAGAAACCGGTAAAATTGATTTTAGCCATAATCCGTTTTCTATGCCTCAGGGTGGGTTAGAAGCTCTTGAGAATGCAAAAACAACCGAAGAGTTACCAGAGCTTACCGCATATCAGTATGATATTGTTTGTAATGGTATAGAACTTTCTAGCGGTGCTGTTAGAAATCATAAGCCTGAGATAATGTATAAGGCATTTGCTATAGCTGGTTATAGTGAAGAGGAAGTTGATAAGAGATTCGGCGGTATGATCAGAGCGTTTAAATTTGGTGCCCCGCCACATGGCGGCATAGCTCCAGGTATAGACCGAATCGTTATGCTACTTGCGGAAGCTACTAATATAAGAGAGATAATCGCTTTTCCATTAAATCAGCAAGCTGAAGATCTATTAATGAACGCCCCGAATTACGTAGAAGATAAGGCGTTAAAAGAATTAAATGTTATGCTCTCTCCATCTGCTAGAAAGAATGTGGAGAAAGAGTAGGGATTTATAGTTATTACCGCATTAATAGTACTATAGTACCGGAAAGTTATTATTCTATGTCATTCCCGCAGAAGCGGGAATCCAGCATAAAGCGAGATAAATCAAGCTTTTATATTAAATTGCTGTAGTTTAGATTTTTTTCCCTAGATTCCCGCTTCCGCAGGAAAGTATTGTTGCGTGGATCGAAAAATGCCCACGGTATCCGGAAAATAATAAAAAATACTAATTTTATTAGTATTTTTAACTGGATCCCGTGGACAAGCCACGGGATGACATCGAGAGTGCTTTTCGATCCACCCAACAATCCCTTTGCAGGAATGACATATAAGGTCACCTATACCTGAATAAAATATAACACTTTTTTAAAACTGTCCTGTACTATACAATAGCACTCGATCAACGGAATATAGTGAAATATATTAAATTATCTCTAATAGCAAATTACAAAAGTAATTTGCTATTGATTAAATAATTATTTCACTTTCATCTTATCATCAGTCTTTATTTTAAATCTCTTTTATTCTTCTGGTTTTTCAGTTAGATATTCCAATGGTTGCCATTCATTATATCCATATTTCTTAGCAAAAACTGTAGCTTTATGTATGAAATTATTATCTTCGCTTATAGTCTCTAGCACTATTTTCTTATTTATTTCATAATAAGTTTTAAAGTACTAAGCGTACCAAGCACCGCCCAAAGTATTTTATTGATAGACGAATTTATTGAAAGCTTTTGAATTATGACTATAACGGGCTTAATGGAACAATCTCTTACCTGCACTACTAGCTCATTTAAACTTTCATGATCATAAGGATTTTTCAATTCAATAGTTTCAGCTATACCTAAATTATATTTTTTACAATAAGCTGCAATTCTTGTTTTAAGTTTATCGCTTCTGGAATTATAAGGAGGTTCTAGTAAAAGAATGGAGTTTTTTATTAATTGACTTTGGTTAGTCATGGACTTGCCACCGTTAAACTTATTAAATTAAGCTTAACCACCAATAATTATACCTTTTGGTGGTCGGGGCGTTCGAAAAACCGTTACAACAGTCTGCAATAGGCTTTAAGCTTAAAGTAGTACCTTAAGCTCTAGACATACCTATTACCACCCCGACCATAATATAGTCGAGGGTGGTATCATTTAATGGTAGATACCCACCATGTAACAAGAAGTTTCGACACCCCAAAACAGTTTTAACTGCTTCAGTTAAAATTTATACTTAACTCCCCAAAAAAGTCAATTAACAATTAAGTTTTATTATTTTTCTTAAAAAACTTCTAAAATATTAACTTGATAATTAATGGTTGATGATATATTAATAGCTTATGTAATAAATATAGGTGTCTTATGTCAAAAAATAATTACTATCCTTATCCTCCTACTCTTGGGAAAGTTTTTCTATTTAAACGTGGTCCTGAGATAGTATCTATGGAATCATCTGAAACAATACAACCAGCCGATAAATTAGAAAGTATTTTAAATTCAACATCTACTATTACAGCAGAATTATTATTTAATACATTTGATATTCCTGGAATTTCTTCTAAAACTGATAAATTAAAATTACTTTTTCAAAAAGCTTTTGAGCAAGATATTAATCCTAATATTCAAGACAGCTCAGGGAATACTTTGCTACTATACGCTTGTCAAAGTTCTCTGGTTGAAGTTGTACAATTTTTATTAAAAAAAGGTGCTAATCCTAATATTTCTAATAATTCTGATAATACTCCATTAAGTAAAATAATAAGCAATAGATTTATCGACAAAACAGAAATTTACATAGCAAAACTTTTATTACAAAATGGTGCTTTAACAGAATTAAAAGACTTTGTAGGATTTACTCCTATTCAATCAGCTACTCAGTACGGACATACAGAAATAGTTAAGTCATTAATACAAAATGGTGCAGATATTAATGTAATAGCTTCTATTGAAACAAATTCTTATTATTCTGGAAAAAGTTTAGTAGAATCGGTACCAAGTAATAAGCCCGAATTAAAAGCTTTACTAACACTTACAAAAGCATGTAAAGATAATGATTTCAACATAGTAGATAATACTATTACTGCTAAAGATATAGTAGAATTTATTGATTGGCAATTATCTATAACACCTGAAAATTCTAGGTTTTTTGATAAACATTTAAGTGAGTTAGATAATCTTAAAAACTTTCTGGAAACTAAAGAACTAGTAAGTAATGAAACTATACAAAAAATAGATGAACATATAACTTCTTATAGTACTACAGAAATTTCATCACCTGATGTAACCCCAAGTTTTATAAATGAAGCTGAACACCAAGAATATAACTTAGCCGGTGAAACAGACAAATTTGCACCTGAAACGGCTTAAAAATTTTCTACAAAAGCATGGGTATAAACTGTCAATAGTACCAGACAGTTTTAAAAAACGTTATATTTTATTCATGTGTAGGTGACCTTGTAATTCCCGCAGAAGCGGGAATCCAGAAAAATAAACATAAAAGCAGCAAGTTTTTAAAATTAAAAGCTTAGGTATCTCGCTTTATGCTGGATTCCCGCCTACGCAGGAATGACATTGAAGCCATACAACAATTTTATTTTAAGATAAAGAGAGCAGCATCACTTTAGCGGCTTTTATGCCTGATTCTTTAGAGGTTTTCGGGTTAGATATTTCTGTATGGAAAGCTATTTTACTACCATCAAGGTTACCGAGCATAAAATCGGTTTGTATATCACCATTATCTAAATATTTCGAATAAGCACCTATAGGCGTGCGGCAATTTGCATCTAAATATTCTAAGAGTGCTCTTTCCGGCTTTATCAATTCAAAAGTCGGTAGATGGTTAATTTGTTTACATATCTCAATCATATCATGATCATCTTTTCGTATTTCAATCGCAATAACACCTTGCCCTATACATGGCAACATCTGCGAATGCTCTATCAAATGACAATATTCCGGATTAAATGCATCAAGCCTTTTTAAGCCGGCATATGCAAGTATGGTTGCGTCAACTTCCTTATTAATTAGCTTATTGATTCTTGAGTCAACATTACCCCTAAACACTATTATTTCTAAATCCGGTCTCATTCTTTGTACACATAATTTTCGGCGTACTGATGAAGTCCCTATTACGGCATTTTTCGGCAGCTCTTCTATTGATTTATGTGTCAGACAAACAAATACATCTCTTGAATCTTCTCGCTCTAAAACAGCTTCAATACTTAAATCTTCAGGTATTATTCCTGGAACATCTTTCAAAGAATGAACAGCCAAATCAACCTTTTTATCAAGCAAAGCCTGCTCTATTTCTTTCAAGAATAAAGCCTTACCGCCTATATCATATAAAGGTTTATTTTGGATCAAATCACCGCTAGTAGTAATTTCGACTATCTCACAATTAATATTAGGAAAATGCTGTTTGATTTGCTCAATAACTAGGTTAGTTTGCGTTAAAGCGAGCTTACTTTTTCTAGTGCCTATCCTGATAGAATTTATCATTTAAATTTATTCTTATATTATTGGTGCTATTTATGTGTCATCCCGTGACCCCGCCACGGGATCCAATATTTTGTCATACCGCAACTTGATTGCGGTATCTCAGGATATGGTCTGCAACACAAGATCCCGTGATCAAGTCATGGGATGACAATAAAAAAACTGCTCTAGTTCCCAAGCCACGGGAGGTATTGTTTTGTGGATAAGAAAAAAATAGCTACGAACTCGATAAAGTATTGAATTGACAAAGAACTTAACCACAAGTGTATATGTCAAAGCTATAAAGAGTTTACAACTGGAATAATTATAACAGAGCATTAAAAAAAAGAGGAGAAATAATTTTTACATTTTATGAAAAATATTTAGCAGAGCTATAGTAGTGTTCAAGAAAGAGGAGGAGCAAGATATGTTAAATTATCAAGATAACAGTTATGGCACGATCAAGAAAACAAGAGATAAAGTATTTAAATATGCTGAAGCAGTAGCGAATATATCAAAAGACATGCAGATATTATGGTATATTGCGAGAAACGTATTATGAATGGCTTAGAAAAAATTCTCGCCAGCGGTGTCCGTCAATTCTGAATTAACCCTTATACATGACTAGCTTACTTCTTCAATATTCAATTTAATATTCTTATCTACATTATGGCACTGTTAACAAAATAGCTTTAATTGATAATCAAAAAGATTTTGTTAACAGTGTCATAGTGTAATTCATAAATACTTACTTACGAATATATTAATTTTTCTCCAAAAAAGGGATACCTAAAATAACCTGATATTTTTCTCCTCCATTTTTTGTCTTACCTAATCTTTGAGTACTACCTATTTTTAGATTCTAAGTCTATTAACATCATTTATTAAGATTAACAAAAAGGATACATCATGTTTAATACAACAACTAGCATGGTGACGGTTACGGCTGCACTAAGCAATATCAAAACTAATACAAATAATACAAAAATACATAATAATGGTTCTGCTATTTTAAATTCAACTACTACGCATTTTAATCATACTTTATCTACAAGTTACCATCACAAGAACACTAGTTCTATTAGTCATAGCTCACATAATTTGCTTCCTAAATATATGTACAATGGCAATCATCATTTTATGCAGAATTATAATAATCAGAAAGTTAATTCTTCTTCTCTAACATCAAATCATTCTCAATATAATTCTAAAAAAATAGAGAAAGTTACTAATAATAATCACAAATTAGCTAAACCTCAACAAAAAGGTAGCTACTCTACTGCACCTCAGGTCCAAGAGAGAAGTAAGTCTAAAGACTCTCACCATAACAAAAAACAGCAAAACAACAATAAAGCTACTTCATCGTTGGGTCATAAAAAAGACAGTTATAAGGGTTATGACCTTAAAAAATATATAAAAGATGAATTGAACTACTATAAGGAAGAAGGAAGTTATTATTCAAGTTACAATTCATCTCATGTAAGAAATAAACGTGAAGATATAGAACTCCCAAAGCATTCAGCACAATATGCACCAAGTAATAATTATGTGATAATTGATGAATGTTTTTCTGACACTTGTGCAACGCAAACGCCATCCCAATATCTTGACCAATATAATGTGGATTTTGGTCGTTTTGGTATTTTTAAAGTTAGTGATAGTTATTATGGTAGGAATAGAACAGCAGTTAAAGAACATTTGCAAATAGCTATTGATAAAATTGGCGAAATATTTGGGACTAACCTACTAAATAAGGCGATAACACATGACTGCACATTAAATTTAAGTCCACCACCAACATATTATGGAGAAAGTGGAGTCTATGGTTCAACTCCTTATCCTGGTTATAATAATGCTCAAAAGATTATATGTAACATGAGAGCCTCCTCACAAATCAATAGTGATTTTCGGGTACTTGAGCATGAAATGGCCCATGCAATAATCAATGCTATACTTCAAGGTAAAATGGATTCAATGCCTCGTTTTTTTACTGAAGGATTCGCAAGTGCTGTGATGCATTATGATTCAGCGACCCTACAACAAGCACGTATTACTAGTGCTAATACTATAGTAGTACAGCATGGTTGGAATGATTTATTCAAGCTATTAGAGTATGTACAACCTCAATATGCTCACCATTATAATTATGTTGTAGGAGAGGCTTGGTTATTGTTTTGTAATCACCAGTCACCAACTGCACTACAAGAATACTTTCATACAATAATTAGAGAACCATTTAAATCTACATTTTCAGTTCCTGTAAGAAATTTAATTGGTATACATAAGCTAGAAGCAAAATGTAGTATGAACGATTTCAAATCATGGTTACAAAACCCCGATACAAGTAAAGGAAATGATAGATAGGAACCCGATAAAACAACTAACAATAAAGATTTTGTCCTCACATGCAATTCTAAAGGTACACCTAACACTTATACTTGTAACCAACAACCACATATAATTAAAACTATAGAAGATTATATTGGCAAACCTTGTTCTTTAGTAAAGGAAAATGATTGTTTACGTCCTGGTGACCGTATCATAGTCCCGGATAGAGAGAAAGTAATAGTCATAAAACAACAACAAGATGGAATAGCCCTTATACAGGCAACACCTTACTCAATTATAAAATATCAATGTGGAAAAGGATGGGAGAGTTGGTTAGAGCATACTATAAAACCAATTTTACATACTGATAATTTTAACGATTGTACTGAAGTAGATAAATGGACCAACTATATTGTTGGGGAAATAAAAAGATGTTATCAAGTACCATTAACTCAAGAGGATTATAAAATACTACCAAATGACCTCGTTCAACCTCACAATAGTACTACTCCTGAATCAGAAAATACTACAGAAACTCCATGGTTGTCAATAGTTGGTGGTATTAGCGGAATATTAGCATTATGTGGTGTTGGTGGTTTTGTTGCATATAAATGTATAAAGAAAGGTTCAGCAAAGACAAATCAAGATGATGCTGAAAAAGGAGTAGAATTAAAACCATTAAATCCTGGACCATCAAGAGGAGATGATATGCTTAAGTTCATACAGGATTATAATCAGCAGGCTTTAGAACATGACAGGAAAATGCAAGATATGCATCTAGAGCAAATCAGATACCATGCACAAAAGAATAATGAGTCTGGGATGTATCAGTATGCTCTAGAGCTCACTGGACAAAATATTGGTAACTACGACGATGATTTTGGAGGAGATATGTAATAAAATCTGTGTAAGTTTTAAAAAAAGAAGTTGCAAATTGTTAAATTTGCAACTTATCTATAATTTGAAAAACTTATATAAGGCAAAGAAATTAAATTTAATGTAACAGATAAGGTAATAGAAGAAGTAACAATATGGCAAAATAGAGCTTTCTCTTTCTACATTTATTGAGCCTTTCTAATTAAATGTGTAAATTTTTCATAGGGCTTAAATTCTACCTTCAAATTTTATCAAAAAGTGAGCCATAGCTGCGTTCCAGTTTGGAATCGGCATAACCCATTTCTTGGTCATATAATCAATTGCC